>LPNX010541108.1:168228-364995 GCA_001517045.1 Pseudotsuga menziesii
GATGATTCGGTCAGTAGGACTGCTGCTGAACCGCTTGGTGAGTTTCTGGGAGCCAGATTCACTGGCGTTCCGAGTACAGGGGAAGAGGGTGGACCTCACCCTTACTGATGTCTACTTTCTGACGGGGTTGCCCTACCTAGGGAGGGTGGCAGATACCCAGCCGCGGGGGTCCGCGGATCTGGATATCGTGGATATGGCAGTGCGGTTTTGTGGGGGAGAGGCTCAGGTGCATCGGAATGCACTCCGAGTTGGCAACATCCGGGAGCCGGTAGTTCGAGCGACGGCCGCATGTATAGTGCGGATCTTGGGCTCCCAGTCACCTGAGAAGGTGTCTGGGGGGCAGATGCAGCTGGTGGAGCGTACACTGGGGGGGACCTATTTTGCATGGGGTCAGATGTTCCTGACCTGCGTTCAGCGACAGCTGACCGCAGCGAAGGAAGCTGGCAAGGGGTTCTGCTTCGGGTCATTCTTATGCGCCTTCTTTATGGAGAGGGTCCCCACTCTGCGACCACGGGTGCCAGTTAGGGCAGGAGGCGTGAGGGAGCCTTGTATGATTCAATGGGGGGAGATGATGCGCCGCCGTGGTGGTGGCGATGTGGGCCGGTATTTTACGGATGAGTTGTACATGCAGTGGCTCCAGCTGCCACTGATGCTGGAGGACTTTCCGTACAGGGACATGGATTACAGAGGGGATCCAGATGCACCCCGCCCAGCAGGACAGATATGGGGTCCAGATGGTATGTGTCATTTTGATTGTTCTTGTCTAGTTGTTTATATTGTGTATGATGTATGTTTTGATGTAGATTTACTGACATGTGGTTGATTTGCAGATGTGGGCCCGCAGCCGCCACCAGGGCATGTGGCACGGCGAGGGATAGTGGCAGTTCCGGCTTTGCCTGGGCGGGGTCCGGTGCATCGGTGAGACGCGGATGGGGCTCTAGAGTCGGTACGGCTGCTGCTGGAGTGGTTGTTGACTGGAGTGAGTGATGCGGGGTGGGAGGACCTTCCGCGAGACGTGCGTCGGGACTGTAGGCAGGCGCCGCGGGATTTCAGAGGGATAGCATTCCGGGTGGCTCTCTTAGTGGAGAGGGCACGAGCACGGGCACCGAGGCTCAGGCGAGATAGGGACTCGTCGGAGGAATTAGAGGGTGTGATACGGTAATGGGTTGGACCATGTTGGGGCCCATGCCCCCAGGTGGAGGGGTGATGTGAGGGATGTTACTCCCAAGTGGGGGAACTACGGGGGCATGAGAAGGTCCTGCGCCACCAAGGGTGGTAGGAGTTACTAATGGAGTGGGTATAGGTATTCCTGCCGTAGGAATAGGTACGGTGAGGGGAATGGTAGACGGGCCCCCTGTGGAGGGCATACCCATGATAGGTGTAGTAACTAGGATAGTGGCAGATGTACCACTGGTGGTCCCTATAATGGAGGGATTGGGATTCACGCCAGCCATGGGGCTAGTGGGGGCAGTGTAAAGAGTGTTCTCGGAATCGGGTGACAGAGTCCTATGCCGCTGACGAGTGGAGTCAAGTGACAAGGCTCGAGATCTACGGTGATGACGGGTGGTGTCAAGTGAACCGTGCTGTGGGGGCTCACCTCTGAGGCGACGAAAATGTCTCAGAGAGTCAATGGTGACAAGTAGTTTTCAAATATGTGGGTTGTGGTGTCGAAAAAAGAACTCAAAAATCCTAATGCAACCATGTGTGCAGAAGGAGAGCTCGAAAAACAAGGCACTCAGGCCAAAAAGCAACTCAAAACACCTACTGTAACTGCGTGCTACAATAGGCGGAGTGTCAACAAAGTGGTCAGAATACCAATAAGCAGTCGGTTTCCTAAAAAAGAAAAAATCGATGGACTCACTAGACCAAGAGGAGGGAAAGGAGCATGCAAACACCTAGCTAATGGTATTATGACTTAACTAAGTATATCCTCTGCAAGGTGATGAAATCCAAGTCAGAAAATATAAGTAGGAAATTCAAATGGCTAAAGTATCCCCCTACCAGGAGGGACACAAGGTACGCAAACCTAGAAGAATGGCAACTAAGATACCCCGTTCATGACACATCCAGAAAGGTGAATCTGCCGCTTGGTCCTTTAACCGCAATATTCCCTATACAGGGATATTCCGAGAACTGCGAAAGGTAGCCCTTCAGTTACTGAATGGATTGCGGTATTCCACTCAGACTTCCGGAACCAATCTCACGACTTCAACCCTCCTAAGGGAGAGGCCCTCTGACAAACTGGTGGTGACCGTGTCAAAAAATACTAAGGGATTTTGGTTCCCTAAAGGACAACAACTATGTCTCACGTGTAAATAACCGAGGGGTGTTATTGGAAGCCTATCCCCCCGATCCTACCTAACTACAAGATTCTTTTGTGTTCCTCAAATGAGGTTATAGTGTTGGTTGAGTTAAGTAGATTTTAGGTCTCACTTGAATTTAGGGGACAAATTGTGTGCATGTGAGATGATGAATCTAAAACAGCTACTCAATAACAATAATGTATGAAAAACTGTAAGAAACTTTGACCATGCAAACTTTTTGCTGAAATAAATAATGCTGAAAAGAAAAATTTAAAATAATGCTGTAAAACAAGAAGCAGGAATGGCTGTAGGGCTGCAAATGGAACAGGTGGCTGTGCAAGTGCAGGAAAAATGGAGGCAAATCGGCTGGGTTTCTGCGCGGCAACAAATGCAAAAAACTGGGTGCGGACCGCGGGTTTAAAGGAAACAGGCGCGGTCGCGGTCGCAGGTTCGGGGTGAACAGGCGCGATCGAGGCCACGGGTTGGTAGATGGCAGCGGCGGTCGAAACCGCGGGTTCTGGGAGAACAGGCGCGGTCGAGGCCGCGGGTGGGTAGATGGCAGCGGCGGTCGAAACCGCGGGTTCTGGGCGAACAGGCGCGGTCGAGGCCGCGGGTTGGTAGATGGCAGCGGCGGTCGAAACCGCGGGTTCTGGGCGAACAGGCGCGGTCTAGGTTGCGGGTTTCGGGGTGGCAGCGGCGGTCGGAGCGCGCCTGTGTAATGAACAGGCGCGGTCGGATCGCGACTGTGGGCTAAAAAAACGCGGTCGGGGCGCAGGGCAAAAAGCTGACAGCGGCGGGTTGGTCGCGGGTTAGGGCCTGAAATGGGCGGTCGGGCCGCGGCTGCAGAAGGAAAAAACGCGGTTTCCGGCGGCCGAAAACGATGACTGAAAGTACAGTACGAAAAGAAAAACTAACAATAAAAAGAGACAGCGGAGTCGCCAAAACTGTAGCTAGGGTTTTCACCCTAGCTTGTGCTAATGAGCACCTACTAAGGAATATGGAATCCTTAGTAGCAGTTCAATAATGTAAATAAAAATAAAACTAAACTAAAGCAGTAAAAGTAAATAAATGATATGAAGTAAAAATAGTAAAGAAATGTGTAATACAGATTTTATTTATGTTACCTCCAATGAGGAGGTTGGTGGAGTCCGTTGCGCTGGTCCGATGTCGGTGGCTCCGAGCTCCAAGCTGCTTCTTTTCCTTTTCCGGTGGTGGAAATGGGCCAAAAGGGTTCTCAAAGGTGAAAGTAGCTTGATGGTAAGCTAGGGTTTCGAGAATAATTTCGGCAGAGGCAGGATGCTTTTGACTGTGGATGTTCAAATGAGGGATCTCCACCACTTATTTATAGTTTTTTAGTGGTGGAGTGCTGGCCCATGGTTTTGAAAACCATGTGGTTTAGGGAAGCTTGTTTAGGGTTTTTGCTGTTTTTAGGGTTTCCTCCTTTTTCCTCATTATTTTTATTCCTTTTCTTCCCTTTTGGGGATTTTTGCTATTTTTAGAGGAATTTTGGTTATTTTTGGAGGAAAAAGGGGGTTTTTGACCTTTTGGAGGCATTTTAGGCCTTTTGGAGCCTTTTTAGATGGTTTTATGGCCTTTTGGAGGCATTTTAGGCCTTTTGGAGGCTTTTTAGTGGGATTTTCAGAGGAATATGGTAGGCAAATGGACAAATGAGCCATGTAGTGGGGTAGATGAGGTAGTTAACCATTTTTGGGTGTTAACAAGACACATGAACAATCACAAATATTTAACAACTAGGTAGCCAATTGCTGTATGAATACCATTATTACTCACATGGAAAGATCATGAAAATACCAAAGAACATTCAATAAGAACATAGGTTCAGGAAATTAAACATTCTCATAGTAAATGAAACACGGCTGAAAACGAAATAGTTCCTTTTCAACATCATTCATCCAAACGCATTGATACATTCCATTTCACTTTCTCCAACCAGGTAGAATTGCAGTTCCTTTTGCAAAACGAAGTAGTTCCTCTTACAGCCGAACCTTTACAATTTTTTCCAAGGGAAAAAGCCCTTTTTCAGTCCGGCTTCTCCTTATTTTAAACTACAACCCTTGTCTTCTGGGCTTCCTCCAGCGTGTGACCTTTCAGCGTCCTTGACGATTCAGTTTCTTCTCTGGTCGTTGTGTTTTCCCAATCATTTTCCATAGGCGTTTACCTTCTGACCGTAACTGCTGAAACTGCCTCCTCATTGTCTCTGTCATTTGTTTGTTTTGTCCTTTTCCTCGCTCTGAATTGCTTTAGTGATCTATGGAATTCTCCATGCAGACAACATTGGTGTATTATCCACTAAACTGAGATATTGGGCATTGAAAATTTCTAACCATAATAATAAATTCACAAGGGGCTAGCCTGGTTCATCTGGGCGAGAACTTGCGGCAACACTAAATCGGCGGTCGGGCGATACTTGGATCGGGTGGGAACAGACTTCTGCATCGGATGGGGAAAGGCTTCAGGAGCCGCAACGGCGGAGGAGCATAAGAACCAGGTAAGTGACAACACGGGCGATAAAGGCAACTGGACGCCTGAGAGGAGGGTATCGGAGGCTAGATTTCTCTACCACCCGCAACGACGGATGACGCAAAGGCTGAGTGACATGGCTGGGAGAAAAGAGCAGTGAGTCAGACGTCGGGTGAAACTCTAATCAGGAGTTGAATCTATCCTCCCGGCCGCAACGACGGGCAATCAGAAACTTAGGAGCAAGCGATCGAAACAAACGAATCGGGTGTCGGATGTAACTCCAATCGGGCGGGAGTTTGATCTGGGAGCCGCAACGGCGGGTGAGTTGAGGCTCAGCATCTTCCAAAAGAGGCCCGATCCAAAGAGAAAACCAACAGCGTTAAGGATCAACTACAGCCAAACACATTTTTTCATTGTTAAGGCAACATTTTCATGTTCTATGAGTATTAAATAGACCACATGACCCGAACTAAACTGAACGAGGCAGACAAAATAGCGGGTATTCAACTTCAAGATGAACAGATATGTTCGAGGGGCCAAGCCTTTAACAATCAATCCAAGCAAAATGATGAGGAGGGATCCCAGAGTTTAAGTGAAAAATCGCAGAGGAAAAGTTGTGACAGCAACAACTGGCGATTTCCTGGTGAACCTAGATCTCTAGGTGATTTCTTTCTTGAATGGCAGACTGTATTGAACTCTTCCAGCTGTACAGATTTCTCAATAACAGAAGTGTGTACCTTAATCATTGATATCAGTCTAGTTTGGGCGATGAAAGTCAATATTTTAGAGTCCAGATAACTCTGCTGAGGCCAAAATATGATTTCATTATTAATTTTGCTTTCAGGTAACTGACGACATTGGACACCACAGGATTGTAGCAGGTGATGGACAGGAACGTTCATTTGTTCTTCACTCCCATGCCCTTTTAGCAACTTTTGTGATTTTTGGATTTTGTCCCCTTAGGATGCGAGTCTTTATGCGTGCCTTTCTTACTGAATTTCAATTCAGGATCCTCTATCCCATAGTGCCCTTTTGTGTGAGCAATGTTCTTAAAGTTTCAGCTCACAGATGGAGAGGATCATTGGCAAATTAGTAGTTTATGCTTTAGATTTAGCTTTGAAGCATGATGTTTTCATAGGAATTCTGACTCTTATTTGCTTTCTGGCATTCATTTCCTGGCATGGGATCATTTATATTAACACTCTGTTCATCTTGCTCTTCTCCGTGGGTCCCCCGTCATTTCCCCTTAGACTTTTAAGTGAAAAGTGTACGGAGCCTCAGCATAGTATTCTAGACTTTTGAATCTGATTGACCTTACAGGAGTTTAAGCAGGACCTCAATGCACACAAAGATTTCAAGAAACTCTTTGGTGGAAGGAATTCACATGGTAACCCACAGTCTGACCATTCAACAAATGTTTACCATTTCCAGAAGTTCGGTGTTCCCCACATAACCACCTTTATTGAAAACAAAGACTCAAATTAAACAAATGAAAGCATAACTCATAACAGCTTATTTATGTACAAGTCAGAAAGCTCAAAAACAACTTAAGAAAAATAAGGTTTGAGAACCAGACCATTAACTGGCAGGTTCTCCTCCCATCCTTGTAAATCCTGTAACATATAAGTAGCAGGGCCAAGTTTAGCGGTGATTTGAAATGGGCCTACCCACAACTGTTGGAACTTAGTGTGCTTCCCTTTCTCATCATGGGGATGATCCCATTTGAGAACAAGGTCTCCCACTTCTAGGTCCCCTTTTCCAGCTTTATGTTTGTCAAACCATCTCTTTACTACCTCCTGTTGTTGTTGGAAACGCTCTCTAGCCTTGGATCGGGCCTCCTCTGCCTTCAGAAGATTGTATATTCTTATTTGGAGAACCTCATCATCCGACCCCCTAGATTCCTGAGCTAGTATGGAATATGGGAGCATGATGCTGGGGGGCAAGATGGCTTCCTTACCGTATACAAGGGTAAAGGGTGACACTCCTATTGCAGACTTGGGGGTGACTCTGTCAGCCCACAGGGCATTGGGTAAGCCTGAGTTCCAACTTCGCTGGTTTTCTATGACGGTCTTCTTCAGGATTCTAATGAGGTTTTTATTTGAGGATTCATCCAGGCCATTCCCTTGTGGATAATAGTTAGCAGAATAATGTAATTTTATCCCTTTCTCATGAGCAAATGCAGTAATTTTAATGGATGAAAAGTATTTAGCATTATAAAAAACTAACCAACTTGGAACCCCAAACCTGGTCATGATATGGTCTTTTAGGAAACTGATGACTTCGTCCTCGTTTATCTTGCACAATGGGATGGCTTTGACCCAGCGAGTGAAATAATCAGTTGCAGTAAGAATATACTTATGTAGCAGGGAGGAATTTGGCTTTATTTCTCCAATGCCGTCTATTCCCCATTGCTCGAAAGGCTCTGTGATCATTATAGGCTTAAGAGGTGCTGTTGCTCTAGGTTGTCTTCCACCACATCTCTGGCAAGTATCACATTTTCTGACGTGCGCATGTGCATCCCTAAAGAGTGTTGGCCAATAGTAACCGGCCCTAAGGATTTTGTGGGCTGTAGTGTCTCCTGAATAATGTCCGCCGGCCGGACCATCATGCAATTCAGACATTACTTTCTCAGCGTCTTCTTTTTCCAAGCATCTTAGGAGGACCCCATCATAGTTTCTTCTAAATAATATTCCCTCTACGAGTTGGTAGGAAGCTGAATTTAGATGCAAAGCTCTTCTTTGTTTAGAACTCCAATGTTCAGGAAACACCCCTGACTGCAGGTAATGTACAAGGTCTCTATGCCAAGATTCAGGAGCTATGAATAAAGGACAAACATCCATTACATGCAACTCAGTTTCACCATCCCATGCTTGCTCTTCATCATTATTGCTTCCAGTCATCAGCTTACATAACCCCTGACCTTTCACTATAGTGGCTGGTTTGAATTCCAAGTCATATTCTTGAAGGGCTGTTACCCAGTTGCCCCTTCTTTCTCCCAATTCCTTTTGAATGAGAAGGGATCTCACAGTTGGGTAAGGGACTATTACCTTGGTTCGATTTTTGAGTATATAAGGCCTGAATTGCTTGACTGCCTTAAATACTGCGTATGCCTATTTGTCAATGGCTGGGTAGTTCAATTCAGCTCCTTGCAGCCTAGTACTCATAAAAGAAATTGGGTATTCATCACCCCCGTCTTCCTTTTGTGTAAGTACAGCAGCCAATGAATCATCGGACGCAAATGTATATATAATAAAATCCTTGTCAAAATCTAGACTTTTCAGAGAGGGCGCATGTGCAACAGCAGTCTTGATTTTACTGAAAGCATTCTTTTCCGCTTCAGTCCACTTAAATTGTGTATTTTGCTTAACCATCTGCTGTAATGGTTTAACAGTATGGGCAAAATCAGGCACAAACCTACACACAAAATTTATCGTTCCCATGAAGGATTGCATCCCCTTTTTGTTATGAGGCATAGGGATTTGTTCAATAGCCTTAATTCTTTCTGGATCTATGGATATACCCCTCTTTGAAACTATATGCCCCAGTAACTTGCCTTCGGTAACCGCGAACATGCACTTCTTAGGATTGAGGGAAATACCATATTTCCTACAGTGTTCAAAGATTTTCTTTAAGTGGAATGTGTGCTCCCTTCTTTTCTTCGAAAAAATCGTGATGTCGTCCAGGTAGACCACCACACTTCGCCCAATCAGTCCGCGAAAAGCTATGTCCATCGCTCTCTGAAATGTTGCGCCAGCATTAATTAGTCCAAAGGGCATTCTTCTATATGCAAAAGTTCCCCATTTAGTTCTGAATGTCGTCTTCAATCGATCTTCTTCGGATACGAATACTTGGTTGTAGCCAGAGAAACCATCTAACAATGAAAACATTTCAGAACCGGAAACCATCTGAAGCAATTGCTCCATGGGAGGTACCGGGTAGTTGTCTTTATCCGAGGCGCAGTTTAAGTTTCTGAAATCCACGCACAGTCTGATTTCTCCCGAATTTTTCTTGACAGGCACCAGGCTTGACACCCATTCAGAATGCCTGACTTTAAAGATGATCCTGGCATCTAGCAATTTCTTCACCTCGCTTTGAATTAGCGGCTCCAGCTTGGGGTGCATTTTTCTTAATGGATGTTGATATGGCTTAACGCCAGCTTTAATAGGAATGATATGCTTAATAATACTAGTGTCGTAAGTTTTCAAATATGCATACGTCCAGGTGAAGACTTCCTTGTACTGCTTAAACAGACTGAGAAACTTGTCCCTTTCCGCGAGTGAACAACTTTTACCGAGGTTGACAAACTTGGGATCCGTTTCAGTCCCTAATTTAATTAGCTCGAACTGTAGAGTTGAGCTGTGCGTCTTCACATTAGCAGGTCTTCTAAATTTCTCATTCAAGTCAAACATTTTCTCCAACGTTCTAACTCCTTTGGGAATGAAATTGTTATATTTCATTTCAGCCTGATGTTCCTCATCGTCTATGATAGCCCCTTTAAAGAATTCATCGTTTGTCAAGCATTCAATTATCTGCTGATCATCATCAAATACTCGCAGGTTGGTGATCATGTCCGGTACTGAAAGCCTGAAAAGTAATTCAATAGAGCATTTGTTATTAGTGGGAACTAGCCTGGCAGCTGATGTAGCTAAAAGATCAGCAGCTGCATTTTTTATCCTTGGGATTGAAATAATGTTAAATGCATAAAAATGTCTAAGCAAATCCCATACCTCATTTTGGTAAGCTTTCAAGTGAGGGGAGACACAATGTATTTGATTTCTTATTTGTTTCACAACTATTTCTGAGTCCCCAAAAAATTTTAAATTACTAACCTCTAGCTTGATCGCTTTCTTGAGTCCCTGCAATAATGCTTCATATTCGGCTGTATTGTTAGTACACTCAAACTCTAATCTACAAGAAATGAAGTGTTTATTTTTTTGTGGATCAATAAGGACGCAGCCAACCCCTGACCCTTCTAACGTCTTTGAGCCATCAAAATATAGAGTCCAGAAAACATTATCTACTGAAACCGAATTTACTCCTACAGCTAAATCTACTATTTTACAGTCAAGCTCATCAGCCTGAGAAAAACGAAGCAGATCAAGCTGAGTGTCAGATGTGCTGTTGGCTTCTTCTGCTTGATAATTCCCTGGTTCTAGTTCAAGAAAGTAGTTTCCCAATACAGATTCAACTGGCACATTCTTCTCATCCAATTGAGTGATGTTATAATTCATGTAAGGTTCTCTCAGAACTTTGATTTGATTGGGACTTCCTTTGTATGGTAACCAAAGATGTGACCAATCTGAAGCGAAATACCCATTTAATTTAGATGACCAATCCCTACTCAGGACCAGGCCGTAAGCATCTGGTATGTCAGCCACTACGATGTTAATAACTTGGCATACTCTGCTATCAGATGCTAGGCGAATTAGGACGTCCTCCATCTCACCAATCACCTTAACGTCTATCCTATCCAATTGCACCACCCTCCACGTGGATGGCTTAGGCTGCCCATTTATTTTCTTGCATACCGATATGGGCATGACATTAATTGATGCCCCTGAGTCTACTAGATAGTTGTGCACGTTATGATTGAAAACTTCAAATGTCAGGAGGAAAGGTGGATGTTTAGTTTTAGACAAACCTCTGGTGCTAGCTTCTCCGATTTCTTCTTCATCCAGGGACTGATTTTCAGTGGGCAGTTTTTCTTCAGACGTTTCAAGTGCTTTCAACAGTTTTTCTTTCTGTTGAGGTACTTTGCACATTTCGAACAATGGGACGTTTGCTTTCACCTTCTTCAAATCTTCAACAATGTCATATTCAATTTGTGATCTAGTAGGCTGAGATTTACCAGCACTCACGTTCTCTTGATTTGACTCAGGCGATGTTCTGTTCTGTCTAGGGTCTTGGCTGGTAATAGTGAATTCCGGTATCTGATCATCCAAGGCCTTGTCTTGAAACTTTTTCCTGACATTCCTTTGCAGCCTCCTGATCTTTGGGAGTAAAAGATTGTCATCACTAACCACCCCTTTACTTCTAGTTGTCACGTTAGCCTCTCTGACCCCTTTGCGTCCTTGAGTATTTTCCTCTTCAGCGTCGAACACGGAAACAGAACTCCATAATGCCATCGTCTCTTCCTCCTGTTCTTTTGTAGAAGCGGAAGCAGCATTTTCTTTCCTCTCCTCATCATCTTCTTCTGTCAGTCTGGAATCCAACATTTGATTCATGACCAATGTCATTGAATTTATCCATTGCGGACAGTTTTTTTTGGAGTGAGGCTGCTGATGAAAAGTACAGAAATTTTCCATACCTATGTTCGTCAAATTCATGGATGCATTCCTTTGAGAAGGAGGTTGGGCCTGATTGCTGTCTTCTCTTTTCTTATAATATGGCCTGTAGAACTTTTGTGCTTCTTTCTCTTTCTCTAAATCTATGATCTTGTTAGAGAGATTTTGCACCATTTTGGCCATACCTTCATAGTCTGGTGCTTTCTCTTCTTGGGGCTTAGTAAACAGTAAGGTTTTCGTTTTCTCCCCTGACTGTTCAGGATAATCTTCAACGCTCTCCCTTTCAGCCTCCACCACTTCTGCCTCTTCATAAGTCTCCGTCAAAGTAGGCTTGGCCCTACCTTTTGCAAACATGGCTAAATCAGGACCCAAAGCTGAAGTATAGTATTCAATTAGTACTTTGTCTGAAGGCTTATCTATTTCAGAGAAATTTTTTAGATATGCTGCAAACCTTTGTGTAAAGCTGTGCACCTTTTCCTTTTTCTCTTTCTTCAATGCACATAGTCCTTTCATGAGGGCAGCGTGAGTCTTTTGGATGGCATACTTACTTTTGAATATTCTCTCGAAAGTATCCCAGTCTGGGATAGAATTGGCGGGCAGTCCAAAATACCAAGAGGCTGCAGCTCCCTTGAGGGTATGTGGGAACAATCTACAAACCACATCTTCATGCTCCCCTGCCTTTAGTCCTTCTATAGCCAAATAAAAACTCTGTAAGTGATCATCCACTAATATCTTCTCATTTGGGTCGAACTTAGGTAATAACTTTTCGAAGGCTTGAGGTAGGTCATGCAACGCCGGGGTCAGATTAAGAGGTGACCTGGCTTTCCATGTAGGTGGCGAAGGATTAGGTGGGGGTTGATTGGCGTTAACACCGGCCATGAGTTGGGGTGGAGAATGTGGAGGTGAACCAATAGGGGTGCGAACAGGAGAACTGTGAGGAGTGTCTGGACCTACTTGGTTCAAAGGAAATTCAACCTCCTGTAAGGCGGTTTCCACAAGTTCTTCCCAGTCTCCTACCAACACCGAATCTTCACTTAAAGGGCGGTCCTTCTTCTTGTACTCTCTTCTAGGCAATTCGGGAATAATTGGCAACCCTCCAATATTCTTTACATAAGCACGGGTATGTCTTCTTAGATCATTTACAATCTTGTTGCGAACAGGATATAGATGTTCTTTGTTTTCTTCTTCTGGAAATGGATTACGCGGTCCACTACTTTCAGAACTGTAACCAGCGGAACGTTCTCTGTAAAATGGGTTTCCTCAGCCAGCCATGCACTGGCGGCCCTCCTTCTAGCGCCAATTCTATTGAGGCCTGGAAAATCGCAGGCGGCAACAGTAAGGGATTCTCCCCAATCAGCGTTCCCAACTAGCCCGCTGACTGTTTGGTATAGGGAATCCGTCCGGGATGCGGTCCAGCTACTGTGAGTCAAGCAACAAAAACAACGCTTTACCGGTTGCGGCCCGGTCCACCGAGTTTTTGTATTTTAACTTAAGAGATGGAATGCGTGTGCCTAACTAAGTGCAAGGTGATTAGACTGCGAGGGGTGGTCACGATGTGATGCGCAGGTTCTTACCTCTCGTCTTAGACCCGCAGGCAACCAAATCATATACAATGAAAAAGAAACTAATTGTCTAATCTAACACTAGGGAGCGAGCCATCAATTTTAAGTGAGTAATTAAGTTTTTTTGCACATGCAGTATGAAGGGTTACAGTTAGCTGATACTCCTTTCAGACACATGAACAATCACAAATATTTAACAACCAGGTAGCCAATTGCTGTATGAATACCATTATTACTCACATGGAAAGATCATGAAAATACCAAAGAACATTCAATAAGAACATAGGTTCAGGAAATTAAACATTCTCATAGTAAATGAAACGCGGCTGAAAATGAAATAGTTCCTTTTCAACATCATTCATCCAAACGCATTGATACATTCCATTTCACTTTCTCCAACCAGGTAGAATTGCAGTTCCTTTTGCAAAACGAAGTAGTTCCTCTTACAGCCGAACCTTTACAATTTTTTCTAGGGGAAAAAGCCCTTTTTCAGTCCGGCTTCTCCTTATTTTAAACTACAACCCTTGTCTTCTGGGCTTCCTCCAGCGTGTGACCTTTCAGCGTCCTTGACGATTCAGTTTTTTCTCTGGTCGTTGCGTTTTCCCAATAATTTTCCATAGGCGTTTACCTTCTGACCGTAACTGCTGAAACTACCTCCTCGTTGTCTCTGTCATTTGTTTGTTTTGTCCTTTTCCTCGCTCTGAATTGCTTCAGCGATCTATGGAATTCTCCCTGCAGACAACATTGGTGTATTATCCACTAAACTGAGATATTGGGCATTGAAAATTTCTAACCATAATAATAAATTCACAAGGGGCTAGCCTGGTTCATCTGGGTGAGAACTCGCGGCAACACTAAATCAGCGGTCGGGCGATACTTGGATCGGGCGGGAACAGACTTCTGCATCGGATGGGGAAAGGCTTCAGGAGCTGCAATGGCGGAGGAGCATAAGAACCAGGTAAGTGACAACACAGGCGATAAAGGAAACCAGACGCCTGAGAGGAGGGTATCGGAGGCTAGATTTCTCTACCACCCGCAACGGCGGATGACGCAAAGGCTGAGTGACGCAGCTGGGAGAAAAGAGCAGTGAGTCGGACGTCGGGTGAAAATCTAATCGAGAGCTGACTCTATCCTCTTGGCCGCAACGGTGGGCAATCAGAAACTTAGGAGCAAGCGATTGAAACAAATGAATCGGGCATTGCATGTAACTCCAATCAGGCGGGAGTTTGATCCGGGAGCCGCAACGACGGGTGAGTTGAGGCTCAGCATCTTCTGAAAGAGGCCCGATCCAAAGAGAAAACCAACAGTGTTAAGGATCAACTACAGCCAAACACATTTTTTCATTCTTAAGGCAACATTTTCATGTTCTATGAGTATTAAATAGACCACACGACCCGAACTAAACTAAACGAGGCAGACAAAATAGCGGGTATTCAACTTCAAGACGAACAGATATGTTCGAGGGGCCAAGCCTTTAACAATCAATCCAAGCAAAATGATGAGGAGGGGTCCCAGAGTTTAAGTGAAAAATCAGGGAGGAAAAGTTGTGGCAGCAACAGTATCTTTTTTATATGATTGGATAAAAATATGTGCCTCCTTGAGGTGAGTTGAGCAACATACTTATTTTCCAAAAACTGTGGATAGAATTGCAAAATATTTGACGCCTTAGTTTTCTCTGGTAGTAGTGTTAGGTCAAAAATTGAAATTCCACAAAATGAGAAACTTCTTACATAGAAATATGCACCCTCCTAGGGTGAGTTTGGTGATCCTCCTTCATCAACCGATTGGTGGAGGGAAGTGCCCGAAATAGGAAGCCCTAGTTTTTCTCTAGTTTCATCTACATAATTTATTGATCTTATTTTTGCTATAGCTTCGAGTTTATGAACTTAAATGTATGAAAATTCATCCTAAGCTATCTTGATCTGTTTTCTTTCCAACCGCATAGGTTAGAGAAGAACTTGATTCACTAGGTGGGACTTATGCATAGTTTCCCAAGGTGACTTATTTCAGGATTGTTCAACATAGCGAACTTGTACGGACTGCCACATGTCATTGTTTCATCTTCGGGGTCTGAAACTTTTATCACATAAAATAAAGTCTATGCCCTATCTATAACATATTGATAAATTTCATTTGGACCTTCCTATCCAGATATATCACAATTCTATCGAGGTCACATGTTTAAGGATGAATTATGAGAGAGGCTGGAACCATGAGTTGGAGGAATCATATACCCTAGATTATAATGAATAATAGGCTTAAAAATTTACACATGGTACAAAAATATTTCATATTTGTCCTGTGAAATTTTCATCTCTTGATCCTTCTCCAATATTGATTTATAGAGAAATTCCAAACATGAGTAGTTTTTGTCTTCTAGGCTTTTCAGGGATGAAACCCTAACCTTCAGTAGTTGTAGTTGTAGCAGTGTTGCGGCTCCACAAAGACTTATTTCAGGGTGGTTCTAATACCATGTTAGATTTTTAATGGTTATACAAGATCTAAAACTTTTAGCATCATAACCATAAGCAAAGGATCACTGAAATAAATATAAGTACATCAACACAAGAGAACACATATTTTTCCTTGTGGAAACCACAAGGGAGAAAACCCCACAAAACTTCCTCAGTATATAATTAGACCAAGTATAGTGTAAAACCCTATCAACAAGAATAGTTTCTCATAGTCCAGAGTAGAATCTTTCCCTCTCTCTCTCCAGCGCAATACTTGAGTGTAAGATATGTAAGAATGAGGGAGGCACCTCACCTATTTATATTCATTAGGAGAGTGCCTCAAATAACTAACTATGTAGGCCAGGTTCCATAATTAGACAACATCTACCTTGAGAGACTCAAAATACATTTTATATATTACTTTTGTGGGTACTATTTCCCTGACTTACGATGGAGGGTTTACCTCATGATTTTTACATGACAAATTACATCAAAGCATCTCCGAATGGAGGAATGATATCTCCAAAGGAGAATACAACAAAAGTACAATATAATATCTTTTGAAGTTACAATACTTTAACACTATCCAACAACATCTATGAAGCAGGTACAGTCTCACCCGAGATGTTTGAGGGAGGGTTGCAAGAACCAAGTTTCCATAGAGGGAAGAGGACATTCACCCTACCAGCTATTCTATCACAACATTTTCCAGAATTCTAGATGTTAATCAGATCAACCTATTCGTATTAGATCTACAAAGACACATTTTCATTATCATTCAGATTCATATTCATAATACAAATACATCAACATATAGAAAACCGATAAATATCGCAAGGCTTCAAATTATTCAAACTTAACCATGAAAACACATTTGCACCATGTCATACAGGAATGAAAACAAGAGACAAAATCATGTCAAAAACATAATATTCATATTATCAATCCTAGAAATACATTGCAACAAGACAAAACATCTCTTGGTTGATTAGCCACAAACCAGAAATTACATTCGTTCCTCCGAACTAGATCCACATACAAGAATTGATTACAAACGCTGATCATTCTTTGATGATTCTATGATGCCTAATGAATTTAATTCTAACTCTACTTATATTCTTACTAAGTCATTAAAAAATAGTCCACTTAACAAATCTCCTAACCAATTCAACCAAAAAATTCTAACTTGTCGGTTTCTCCTTTCATGCAGTCAACTCTTCCTTTTGTCGGTGTCCTTCTTGTCGATGGTTGGAAGTGCGCTTTGCGCCTTCTAATCCCCTTGCCAATAGGATCTCAAAAAAATATTTTGGCTTGCCCTTGAGCCACTTCAGGTGGAAATTAATGGTTCATTCAGCTTGGTCTTGAAGGAATTATATTTGATTTTAAATTGCTCGACTGCTTCCTTGACCTTCTTTCTGAGTGTTGCACACTGCTCCATGTCCTGCTCCATTGGGTGGTCTTCATTCATCTATTGCAATATTTTTTAGTCTGCCTTCAGCCTGGAAATTTCCTCCATGGCTTTGAGTTTCATTTTCTCTATTGTGCCCTGTCATTCATCCAACTGTGTCGATCTCCTTTGATGCCTTGTACGTGCCTTATTGACATGGTGATGCAATTCCTTGAGTTCCATAGCTTTGGTCACCTACACAAGTGGTGGAATTTATTTAAGTAATCCCCATAGTGTTTTTAGTTGTGCTACAACTTCTCCAAGTTGTTCCTCCAACTGGTGCAGCTGCTCATATTGCACCAAATGACCCCAAAACTTAGTGATTTATTTTGCTATCTCTTGAACTACCTTTTCCCATTCCATAATTTCGGTTGAGGTGTCTTCAATCACTCCTCTTCTTTCCTCTAACTGATCTAGTGGTGTTCTTGGTACTGCTCGAGCGTGCAACTCCTCATTTTATTTTTTTAGGTCGACAGCAATTTTTCCCAGTCCCAAGACTTCTTCTTCCGCAAACATTTCCATAGTAATTTGTGGAATTTCTTCACATGCCATTGAGATTTCTCTCTCTACTCTCCGCCTATCATCAAATGTTGTTTTCTTTTCCTGGATGATTTCTTCCTTCTCCATATTGATATGATGAAGTTCCTCTTTCATGCTTTCTACATGTTTCCTTGACCGGACCAATTGATCTAGACTGTTTCCTCCTGGCTCCTAATTTACTTACTTGTTTCTAGATGAAATTGTGTCAACATGTGCATTGGGATTTCATTGAGGTCGAGACCAATCAAATCATACTGCTTTAATGTCATGTCGGCCTCCTCATTCCCTGTCATTATCGCATGCGATATAATTTGTATTAAACACACTTTCTTTCCCAGGTTTACCTCGGTTTCTCTTTGCAGTGCACCCTCCTGTGGTAGCCTCGTCTCTAGTAATGCGTTTGTCAGCTTCTACAACAATGTTGTAACCTGGTGGAAGTACCCCATGGTATGTTGCGTTATTTTGGTAGTATTTCTATTGTTTGTTGTAGTGATGGAAGAAAATACCTTGTTGACTTGTTCATTAGAGAGTGGTACTGCTCCCTTCACCCTGTTCGAACAAGCTCTTCCTCTGCTCCTCTTCCTGTTGTTTTTACAAGTCCAAATTTATCATATTTTTGGATGATTCCTCTTATGTTTCTGTCGACTTGTGCTTCTTAATGAGGATCTATGTTGGCGGTCCATTCTCTGTGTCCAACGAGTCGTCTTCACTTACCAAAATTTTCCACTCCAGTCTCCATTCATTGATGATGGAATCCAACTCTACATCTGTTAACTTTAATTGAGTCATGAACCAATGGTTCTCTGCATCATGTACCTCCTGAATGTGGATGGCATGTAGTCCTATTATTAGTCGTGAAATACTCCTGTACTTCTTTGTTGCCTCATCTATGACTCATGACAGCTTTACTACTGCATCCCGTAGTGCATCCAAGTAATAGTAAAAATGGATGTTGTTGTCGATTTATTGTAGCACGCCCATAGGTTCTTGTGCCGTGATCCTCTTCAGATGTTGATAGCATTATCCTCCATTTCCTAATAGTTTGTTAGTTCCATCCAACCAACCAATGCGATCCATATCAACAACCAGGAATAAGTGAATGGTTTTCCCTCCTCTTATGCCAATACGACGTCCTCCGTCAATTCATTTAGCAAAAATAGATACCATTTCATCTGTACACCAGTTGTGCACTTCTCTACACACATGATATACCTCGATGTGCACTGATTTGGACTGTTCTTTCGCACTACCTTCACTACCAGCAATGTTTCTCCGATTCTGACTTCCTGGTCATTGATGGTATTAATGTAATAACTCAAAACTTCGTAAAAAGTTAATTTTTTTTTTCATGTAACATAAAATGTCAAGTGTCATTGCCAATGAACCATTAACTGTTAGAGGATATTTAAATAGTTTTAAAAATAACAAAAGGAAGTTCTTTTATTTGGTTCTATATAACTTATTTTCTTATCTTAAAATACTATGTTGTTACTGTTAAACATAGCAGTTTGTATTTTTCAGAAACTTAGAAAAGAAATCTACATCTTAACTAATGCTAAATGTGTCATTGTCTTCTTTTTTCAAGTAGGGAGAATTCTTAGGTGCTATTGGGGCTTACTTATCTTATAGCTTATACAATGGAAATGATGGTTCTTTTATAGGTTCTAACAGGTAAGCAGTTTGTTCCACTTAAAATTTTCAGATCAAGAAAGATACTCCACTAGCATAAGATAAAATTCTAGTATTTTAAAATGTTTGTTTGTAGCTTGACCCTGTAAGAGGTAACGTTGACATCGCTAAGTAATCAAATTGCATAATGATGGTAAAATAAAACTGTGGAAGGATGGGTTATAAGCATGTTCAGTTTACCACCAAAATGAACCAATTAATTCATCATGTATTTTTATTTTCAATTGTTTTCTTAGATTTTTCAAAATGGAATGATTAAGAAACACTTCTAAAGAATACTCCTATTCCGCTCATAAGAATTTATGATCTAACATTTTTGTAAGGAAAACAAATATTTCGCATGCATCTACCTGTAATTACGAATCTATCGTATAACAATTGGAGTTTTTGTTCTATTCATATTCAATTGATTTCTTTTGTAATTGTAAAAATACTCTATGTTGTTGAACTATTACTTAGTTTTCTTGTTTATAGAACTTTGTTTTCTATGAGCTTCTCTTTTCAGTAATATCATTATACTTATTAAAGTATTACAAAATTACCCTTACCCCATGGTTTCTATAATTAGGTGTTTTCTTAAAAGACAGATTATCTACTTTGACTCTTAAACTGCCTTTCTCAACAATCAAACATTAGTTTACAATTGAGACTCTTATAAAAGAGTAGACAGGTTACACATACTTGTATTTCCCAACTACGCATTGTGTGCAGAAATTGGTCCAAGGTTTCATTTATATTTGATTGAGTTATTCCTCAAACTTTAAAACTCTACTTCAGTAATATTTTTACTTGTGTCTTTTTACCTCATTCCCTAGTGTATCCAATTACCTCATTCCCTAGTGTATCTATATTTTACTTGTGTCTTTTTACCTCATTCCCAATTACAATTGCTATAAATTGTAAATTCCTTAATGTATTGTTGCCATTTTATGTATTATAGAAGATCTTGTAATTGCTTGAGCTATAGTTATACAAATTACTCTCAATCTCCAAGATTTATATGAATTACTTCAAGGGATGAGTAGATTACCTCTCTCAATAATGTTTTACTATTAGAAGTATGGTCATTTATTTATTTTCTATAAATATCATAGTTAGAAAGTGATTAATTTAACTTGTCTAGTAGACAATAGCAAATAAAAGAAATAGCAATTCATTTATCCTATGGTTTTAAAACTAGGTATCGACACAACCCATCATATTAACATTATTGACAAATGAAAAAACATCATTGCTATGGTTTTTGACTTGCTTCACAATGATTTAATGCAGATTGGAAATCGACTATGGTTTCAAACCCGTGATTGTGAAATCATTAGGGACACATGGTAGGTGATTAAGCCACTAGGTTTTGCTGACTTAATGAAGTTGTCCTAACTCTATCTTCACATTGTAAGGGTTTCTTCAATTGAGGAGAGACCAAGCTGAGAGATCATGGCCTCCATGGTTCTGCGTTAACCTCCAAAGAGATAAACACTCGTCCTCCATCCCTTTGCAAGCTTGTGTAGGGTTGACAGTGTGCTGATGTTTAGAGGCCTAATGATTATTGAAGATACATTAGAGTGTTGAATCTGGTTTTGCCACCATCTTGAGTAACTGTGGGTGTTTTTTCACATTGTAAGGTGTACAGAAAATATTAAGTGAAGAGTTGCATCTACCTCTTACTAGTTTTCTCACTTCTCATGGTTTTTATCCCCTTCAATTTGTGCCATAGGGTTTTTGCTGCACTCTGCATAAACACAGTTCTTGGGCTTACCTTCTCCGAGGTGCCATTGAGGTGGGCTTGGGTGGCTTCCAAGACTTCCCACTACGAGCTTTATAAGGTAAAAGCCTGAAATTGCTTACAGTTTAATAAATTACAGAGTTTTCATTATGTTTTAAAGAAAATAACTAACAATGTTATGATGTGCAGGTTTCTCCAGGCTTGGATTTGAAGCTGGATGTTAAACTACCCTTAGTCTTCAGAAATGCATTCTCCTGGTAAGCCTCGGTGACATCTAAGGGTTTTTATTGCACATAAATTATGGTGGAAAGAAATAGAAGCACCGACGTGATGGTTGATGTCTCAGCCATGGTTAATAGTTATGTTATCATTCTTTTGTTTAATAAAATTTTAAGCCCTAGAGGCTGTTGTATGGAAATGTTAAGGCTATTGTAGCCACGACTTCATGGTTTTTATTTGAGCCTTCACGACCTAGAAAGATATAGAATCTAGATGATATTAAATTTTGATATTCGGCTCTAAGCCGTGACTATGCTATCCAACCACTGGGTGGTTTCTTGAATATGTAACTTGGTTTTTACAGAAAAAGAAATGACCGTACTTTTAACATTTCTCCAAACAGATGAAGGGTTTTCACTCCTGTAATTTATAGTTGTAATATTTTTGGTTTAGACTTGAAGAAGTCATTTTGGTTAGGATTTAAAGCCTTGACAGTTAATATAAAAGGCCACATGCCACTATTCTTGTTCAAAGTCGTTTTAGCTTAGTGTTGTTTATGTTCGGGTACACAGGGTACTCCCAAAAGACTGAACACATTGAGCAACTACTTCACCCAAATAGATCATAAATCAACACACCGATGTTTGTCATGTGGTTAAAACCCTCGAGAGGGAAATAGTCCATGGCCCCAGCCAAATAGCTACTTGGAGAAATTTATTATGCAAAAATAAAGTTACATATGAGCTTCTCATAATCGATCAACTAGCCAAGGACCCTCCATGCTCTTTAAATAGAGAACATGGACCAATCGGGTGTTAAGCCATGGATCAATGGTAGGCATGATCTAAGAGAAGTCGAACTGTCAGATCACTTTATGTCTAGAGCATATCGTGACCATCAGATTAGAATATTTACAAATGCATACTAATGCATACTAAAGAAGCACACTTTACCTATAGAATATATTACACAAGTTGATCTTAACTAACTCCTAAGTGTCTAAATATCCTAGCATCCCCCCTTAAGAAAAAGCTGGGATAGGATTGAAGGATTTACAAAAGTGACACTATTAGGAGAAGGAAGGAGGCAATAGAGCCTATCCCCCCTTAAGGACACATTCCTGAACTCCTAACATAGATTGAAGTTTAGAAAAATTTGCTTCTGTAAGAGACTTGGTGAAGATGTCTGCAACTTGATCATCTGTAGGGAAATAGAGCATTTCAAGAACACGATCATGAACAAGATTTATGATGAAGTGCATGTGTAGCTCAATGTGTTTGTTGTGTTGATGTAGAACTGGATTTTTGGCAAGCTTGATGGCACTTTGATTGTTGCACCCAAGTGGAGTAGGATGCTGCTACTCAAATCCAAACTCTGAAAGGATCTATCAAAACCATAAAGCTTCTTGACTGGCATTAACTGTAGCTCGATATTTTGATTCTGCTGAAGAAAGAGCAAGAGATTTTTGTTTCTTACAATCCCAAGTGACAGGTCAATATCCCATACTAAAAACATAACCTACAGTAGAATTTTGATCATCAGGATCATCGGCCCAATCTGAATCAGTGAAACCATCCAACAAAGGTTCCCCCCCTGTACTGTAATGAATCCCAAACTGAATTGTACCTCAAATATATCGAAGTATTCTTTTTGCTGCATTCTATTGAATTTCATGAGGAGTTTGCATATAACGGGCAACACAACCAACGACAAAGGAAATGTCAGGACGATAATGAGTCAAGTATAAAAGACTACCAACAAGCTGATGATACAAGGTGGCATCTACTTCAGGGGAAGTACAAGTGGCAGAAATTTTGACTCTAGACTAGAAGGGAGAAGGGGTTGGTTTACAATCTTCCATGTGAAAGTGACGAAGAAGGTCACAAGCATACTTAGACTGGGAAAGAAAGATTCCTTATTTGGTTTGTAATACTTGGAGACCAAGAAAATAATACAAATGTCCTAAGTCTGACATTTCAAAATTTTGCTTAAGACTAGATTTCACATGGGTTAAAAGTTTAGGGTCACTACCAGTAAGGATAAGATCATCAACATAAAGAACAAGTATGATGAGATGGTTTCCTACTTTCTTGGTATAGACATTGGGGTCAGAATGGCATCTAGAAAAACCAATGTCAAGGAGAATTAAAGCTATCCATTTTGGCATACCAAGCTCTAGGAGCTTGCTTAAGGCCATATAAGGATTTCTTAAGGAGACAGATAAGGTTAGAGTTATCCTGAACATTTCCAGGAGGTTGTTCCATGTAAATTTCCTCTTGTAAATCACCATGTAAAAAGGCAGACTTGACATCCATTTGATGGACTTCCTATTTATGTAAGGCTACAAGGGAAAGAACAAGGAGGATGGAATTCATTTTTGTGACAGGAGCAAAGGTTTCATTGTAGTCAATCCCTTCAGCTTGGGAAAAACCTTTGGCAACTAACCTTGCCTTAAGTCTTTCAACACTTCCATTTGATGCATGCTTAGTTATGTAGACCCATTTACATCTGACAAGTTTTATTCCTTTTGGAAGAGGAGCAAGATCCTAAGTATCGTTCATCATTAAGGAACGATATTCCTCATCCATAGATGCATCCCAATCTGGATTTCCTGAAGCTTTTGCAAAAGTTTCTAGATCATGATTCTCAGAAACTTGATCCAAAAGAGAGAGGCTCGGTGAAACTGAGAACATGTTCGACGTTGATCTCTAGGATCCCCGACAAGATCACCAGCTGCTTCACATGTTGAACGGACCCATCGAGGAAGCATTGGTGCTAGTGCAATTGGAGGAACATGAGCAGGTGGAGGTGGATTTTCATCCTCACTATCGTCATCAAAAATTGGAGTTGGAAACCTATCAAGGAAGTTGGAATAAGAAGAAGAAGAAGGCATAATCACTGAATCAGGCTCGCAGGACAAACATGGCACACTCGCCAAGTTAGGCTCGTAGGCAAAGATATTATCATCAAATTTAACATCTCTTCTAATGATTATATCATGAGAATGTGATTGAAGAAGTCTATAACCTTTTACATCTTCAGAATATCCAACAAATATGCACTTTTCACTTTTAGGCTGCAATGCTTTCCATTTTTCATTCGGAATGTGAGCCCATGCTTCACAACCAAACACATGGAAGTGACTTACATCTGGTTTAATTTTACTCCATGCTTCTTCCAGTGTTATACCTTGTAAAAATTTAGTGGGTTTGTGATTAATTATGTAATTTGCATAATTTATGGCCTCATTTCAATATTGAAGACTTAGTTCCTTAGATTGAATCATACAATTATCCATTTCTTTTAAAGTGCGGTTCTTCCGTTCAGATACACCATTTTGTTATGGTGTATATGGAACAATGTGTTGTTGTTGGATTCCTTATTCAATGTAGAAAGTAGTGAACTTGTTGTTAACATATTCTCCTCCATTGTCAGATCTTAACTTAATAATTTGATGAACATATTGTTTTTCAACAAGGGCCTTGTAGGCCAAGAACATGTTAAATACTTCTCTGTTAAGTTTTAGGAAGTAAATCCAAGTGCATCTAGAGTAGTCATCAATGAAATTTAAGAAATATTTGAAACTAGAAAAGGAAGTAGATGGAAGAGGGCCACACAAGTCACTATGCACAAGCTCCAAGTGAATCGAGGCATGCCAAGAGGCACGTTTGTCAAAACTGTTTTGATGATGTTTTTCAAGTACGCAACCGGAACAAACACCATCCTTGCAAGATACAATCGAAAGACCAGTCACCATATTTTCTTTACATAGTTGTTGCAATGAGCAATAATTTAAGTCACCAAATCACTCATGCCAAAGTTTTCTCAAGTTATCACTATGAGCAACAAAAACTGAAGGAAAAGGTGATGACCCAAAGTTGTTAAATTTGTACAACCTGGTAATATCATCAATGGTTCTAGCAGCAAGGACATTTTGAGGATTTTTAAAATCCTTGATTACAACTTGGTGAGGTGTAAACATCACAATTTTACCTTTACTTGAATGAGTAATTTGATAGACTGATAACAAATTGCAAGAAATTTTTGGAACACATAGTACATCACTAAAATGACCATTTTCTACTGGAACTGTTCCAGATCCTACAACACTTAGAGATCTATCATCACCAACAAATATTTGTTTGGTGTTACATTCATGCATAGTAGAAAAGATGGCTTGATCCTTAGCCATATGATAAGATGCTCCAGAATCAATGATCCATTCATTTGAAGTAGAAGAAGAAGATGCAGTATAAGAGTAACCAGAAGCACAAAGTGCATGTCCATGAGAGGTAGATTCTAAAGATGAATCTAGGCTAATGTGGTGCTTCTTCATTGCTGCTTCCAAGGCTGCCATCTTCTTGAAACACTTAGATTCATCATGATTATCTTTCCCACAAAAATTGCAATGACGCTCAATATTCTTTCCTTTTGGCTTGGATTCTTTGTCATTTTTTAAAGAAGGAGCTGATTGAGAGGGTTTGGGACCTTTCATGTTTGGCTTATTATTGTGAAAATTTTGTTTCTTGGTAGGCTTGGAATTTTCTTTCTGTTGGGACAATAAGGCTTTCCCAAATGTATCTACATTGTTAATTATTCCAAGATGAATGAGCTTATCTTGCTCTCCAATTAAGGAATCACAAAAGGATTCAAGACTAGGCTCTTGATAGCTAGCTGCAATCAAGGATTTTTCATAGAGTAGAATGTAGATACAAAAACAGAATATGCAGGTCCAAGTTTGGAAAGAATATGATAAATACATTGTTTGTCTTCTTTCTTAATCTTGCATTTTTCACTTAAGAGTCTAAGAGTTTTATACTTAGATAAATAGTCTTGAATGCAAGGAAAATCACTTGGATTCAAAGAAATCAATTCATTCTCAAGTTGATGACCTCGAATTTCTTTATGTTTACCAAACACAGATTTCAACGTTTCCCATGTTTGATCAGGTTCATCAATTCCAGATATGTGGAATCACAAATCAGTAGAGATTGACATCCCAATCAATCCACGAGCTTCATCACATCTATTTCCTCATTTAATTTTCTTATCATCATCAGTGGGTTCTATTTCTTTCCCTGAGGTTATCTTGAAAAGTCCCCTACTTCGCAGAACATCCTCCATATGAGATTTCCATGAGAAATAGTTAGAACTTGTAACTATAATATCACAAGGGGCGGCCATACTATAAAATAATGTCTGAAAAAATAGAAACTAACTATTTGGATGTAAATAGATCGAAAAAATATGCGGTTTAAAAAAAAACGGCACTGAAAACTGATTCTCGATGATGGAGTTATGCTTGATCAAAGAAAATGTTGAAGATGTCCCCAATAGTGACGTGGCAGATATTAACTTGACCAACTAAAAAAAAGAACCTCTCTCTTCTCAAGATCAACCTTTGACAATCACTTTAGAATAAAGTTGCTTTTAAGTGAATCACTTTTGTAGAATAAGTGATGTTCACTTTTACAATAATATTACTTTAAATAGTATGGCAATAAATTAAAAGACTTAAGTGACTCACTTTTTATTTTATTTTATTTAAGTGAGATGCACTTTTACAATAAAGTAACTTGAAAATAGAAATTGCATGCACTAAAAAGTAGCTTAATAAGACTTAAACTCAAGACCTATTAAGGAATAAAGAAACTTTAGACCAAGTGAGCTAAGTTTAAAAGGTATGTAAAAGAATGGAAAGATGAAGGGTTTTTTTTTTTTTTACTCTTCTCTCTCGTTTTCCATGCTTGCCTTTGTTTCGTGCAATTCACACAAAAAAAACAAAAAAAAAAATTCCACACTATGGGTGGGGTTAGATCTTGGTTAGCTTACCTGGAAATTCTACGTTTTCAAGTTTTCTCACTATTTCTGATTTGTTGTGGTCGCATAAGGTGCATGGAAAAGAGCATACATAGCCGAGAATACAAGAACAAAAAATTTTCCCTTACTGTTTCTAATTCGCTGCAATCGCGCAAGGTGCACGGCAAAGAACATACACATCCAGGGAAGGCAACAGTCCAAGACTAAAACAGTAAAGATCTAATAATAAAACTGATAAAATATGAGAGATTTAAGAAAAAATAAAACAAATTCGTCACTGTAACATTGTACCTTTAGATTTGCCAAAATGGGTGTTTCTGGATCAAACGGAAATGGTTTTTTATGAAACAAAAACTATTTTCCAATGGAAACGACACTCTGGATGCAATGGAATAGCTTTCATGGCTCACACTTATATAAAAAATATAGAACCAAAATCCCTTTTAAAGTTTCGGCAACACCAGTTCTAGATCTTGATCAAAATCAAAAGCGGCTCTTCATAAATGCTCTGATACCATGTTCAGGTACACAGGGTACTCCCAAAAGACTGAACACCTTAAGCAACCACTTCACACCGAACACCTTGAGCAACCACTTCACACAAATAAATCACAGATCAACACACTAATTTTTGTCACATGGTTAAAACCCTCGAGAGGGAAACAGTCCACGGCCCCATCCAAATAGCTACTTGGAGCAATTTATTATGCAAAATAAAGAAAGTTACATATAAGCTTCTCATAATCGATGAACTAGCCAAAGACCCTCCATGCTCTTTAAATAGAGATCATGGACCAATCGTGTGTTAAGCCACGGATCAATGGTAGTTATGATCTAAGAGAAGTTGAACCTTTGGATCACTTTATGTCTAGAGCATATCTTGACCATCGGATTAGAATGTTTACAAATGCATACTAATGCATACTAAAGAAGCACACTTTACCTAACGGATATATTACACAAGTTGATCTTAACTAACTCCGAAGTGTCTAAATATCCCAACAGTTCACAACATTATTTTAATTTAGGTGTAAATGGTTTATGGTAAATTTGTTATTTACTTTGTACAGAATTACTAGATAAATAAGATATTGTGTTTCTCATTAAAGATTATACTTGAATAATCTATAGCTCTATAATTATTTTTCTTTTAGGTATAATCTTTAGCTCTATAATTATTTTTCTTTCAGCAAAATTATTTATTGCTGTGGTTAAATCTGGAAAAGGTCTGCTAGGTTTTTGTGTTATAAATAAAATGTATATTTTATTTCCTAGAGTGATGATACTTATCTCTTGCAAACCCTAGATGTTTCTAGAGGTTTGCAACATTAATCCATTTGTTTACAGTAAACCTAGTTTAAATGTAAGACTAACTGGGTAGTTAAATAACCTAAGATATTAAGAACTAGGTTAAAGCCTAAGTAAATATTTTACTGTTCTTATACTTATTTATTTAAATTTATTTATTGTATTTATATCAGGTGTTATTACTAGTTTTAATTTTGTAAATATTATACATACATGTGCTTATTATTTAAATTTATTCTTACCTGTATTAGATGTTGTAGATACTTTCAAAAGATAGTACAAGTACAGATATATTTCTGTAAATAAATTACATAAAACTGTAGAAGTAATTATTTACATCTACATTCAAAGTTAATGAAATTCTACTTATCTAAACTAAGCATACCTGGTGTACTAGAGTATTGCCTTATAAAATGCGTAGAAAAATACAGTTTGGTAATTCTCCTACCTATCATTTAACTTAACAATATCTCTACTGTTTAACCATAATTTACTAATTACTAACTTTCTCAGTTAAAAAAAATGTTCTTTCTTTTTCATTAACAATGATAAAATAAAAATATACTAATCTTGATAAACTTTTAAACTTTTTGGAAATAGTAAATAAAATAATAACTAAACCTACACAAGTAGAACATGTCAAATAGATGAGGTGACAACAGCTTAAGGAGGTTGTTCCTCCCAACCAACTCCTGGAGAAAAGCTAGTCTGCAATTTCCTCAGGACCCCCGAGCATGTATCATGATCCTCCTGGTAGAGTACTGGGTGAGAAATGTAGTCTTGAGATCCTCTGCAACTCCACTGAGTGTTCAACAGTAAATCAGTCCTGCTTACAACAATAAGAACTTCAGCTTAGAATAGCTGCACAAGTTCAGTCTTCAGCACTTGTCCCCTCAAACTCACTTCATCTAGTCCCCTCTATCGAATTTCACATGTGCACTTCATTCATTCAGAATGAGCAGCCTCAGCTATCTTCAATGGGGAGTTTTATTAGCATTCCTAGGTCTTTTGGGTCGTTTTTTACTTAATGAGTAACCTTCTCCTGTTCCACTTTTTGGGGGAATCTTGACCAAAAATATAGGGAAGTTTCCACCTGCAACAGCTAGAAGTAGTTTGAGGATGCTTCCACTTGTCAATATGCTCTCAACCCAATCTCCTCCACCAAGTGACCAGTAAACACTCATTTAACAGTTTTCCTAAGCTATTGTCTCACCTTTTATTTATTTCTTAAGAAAATATTATGCAATAGATTAAATTATCCTTGACCCCACTTGGTCATTAATTACAAACTTTAACATAAAATATAACATAATGTTCCTTAATAACATAAAATTGTTTTGCAAATTGGGGCATGTGACAATTAATGATGTATGCCCATCTGTATTTTACAACACCATACTTCTTCTTCATTCTAGCTTCCAATTTCTTGTTGTTTTCCTTCCCTCTGAAGTATTAGGATGGGTCGAATCCTTCCTTAGGAAAGCTCATGATTTGCAATATCAAATCAACCGTAATTGGGACTTGTGTCCCCAACCATAGATATCCACCATGGAAAATTTAGAATAGCTACTTTATGCATGTATTGACCTCTGTAGATATCCCAAACTGTGACATGTGGATAACTTATAGCAGCCAAGACCGTTGTAGTCCCAATTCCCATTGTGTCAGTTCTATGGTGATCAATCCCTTGTCGTTGTGTTTTATCTGCTCGTATGTGTCCCTTGTGCATTCTTGGTATGTCAACATGTCATGGTTTCTATACTAGAGTTTCTACAACTTTGGAATGATATCCATCATCACGTGGACTCCCTTGGGTGTCTATGACATCTTTACCATATACTTTTGGTTCTTACTTATGCGTACCATTGGTGCATCTGCCTTTCTTGGTGGTACATACCTAGGAATGTTGTCAATTGTTGGCCCTTTCCGCATTATAGACTCCTCCATTGCTTTTGACGATGGGCTAGCTTCTATGTCTACTATTCCTACCCTTGTTGAGCTCCTATTTATCTTAATCCTTATGTTTGGGGTGATGGGAAGGCTCACACTCCTTTTCTTTCTAGTTGGTTTCCCAGTTGGAGAATGAATCGACACTCTTGTGATTGGAGATCCTAGCGTACTAGTACTTGAGATGAACCACGCCATGGTTTCTATGCTCATTTTCTTTTTTTCTCACTCTTCACTTTTCTCTTATGTTAATTCTCTTCTCTAGCTCGTCTTCTCTATTGGCACAACGAATCGAACCATGCCCTTTGGTTCGTTTTATAGCCTTCGATCCTCCTATGCGAGCGATTTGGATAATCATTTCAAAATCCCTCGACGATTGACCAAATACCACATTTATTATGAAAATATAATGGCCTCATTCATCCATAAATGCACGTATTTCCCACTTGCGCCATCGCCCGCTTGGTTTAATTGTTTCATTTATTGTATGATTTGACCATTTCGTACCTTTTTTGTGATCACCAAGCTTCAAAATTATCTCTGATTCCCATTTTCTTATTACTTTGTTATCTGTCAACAAAATTCCTTTCTTAACTTTTCCATTTTTTTTCGTACATGACATTCATCAGTGGTGTCGTTCCTCGCTATCTCGGTAGGGATTTAGCCAACTTTTGTTCACTAGTTTTGGTAATAGTTCTACGTATAACTATTGCAATATGTACTAACCAGTGCATATGCAGCTTACCTGGGTGTTTCAGACACTTTTTGTCATAGAGGAGAACCATATCTCCATGCTTGAAGTGTTTCTCCTTTACATGGCTATCATGCCATGCCTTTTTTCGATCCCTCTCTACTTTCTTGTGAAAACCTGCAATGAACTGATCCTCTTCCATTTGTGACAGTTGCGCCAATATTTCCTCAACCGCTCCTTCATCTATCATGCCAGTTGTGATGGCCATGCGTAGACTTGGAACAATATATTCCATCGGCATCACCAATTCCTACCCATAAACTAACTTGAATGGTGTTTGTCCCGTCAAACCTTTACATGTCGTTCTATAAGCCCATAATATCACAAGTATTTTCAAATCCCAATCATCACTATTTATGTTGCATACCTTCATCAACGCATTTTTCAGGATCTTGTTGAATGCCTCGACTGCTGCATTTGCTTGTGGGTGATATGGATTACTTTTCTTGTGTTGAATCTTAAATTCCTTAGTTGTTTATTTAATTGATTGATTGACAAAGTGACCTCATTGGTTTCTTATCAATATATTGGTACATCCAAATCTAGTGACCATGTCATTGAACAAGAACCTCATTATTGTCACAATTGTACAATCCTTCACCAGCACTACCTCAACCCATCTTTTCAAGTAGTCTTTTTCTGTAGTGATATAGTGCACATGTTCTCTTCCCTGGAGGATTAATGGATCCTATGAAATACACATCCCATTTATCAAATGGTTGTAGTGTTATCTAAGGGACTAATGGCATCTCATCTCTTCACGATGGTTTCCCCATTTATTAACATACATCACGGCTTTTAGCATAGTCTTTGACATCACCATGCATTGTCGACCACCATAAACCAGCTTGGAGTATATTCCTAGAGGTTGTGTGACCTCCATAATGTCCTCCTACAATTATTTTATGTACTTCTGACAATACTCGTTCATGCTCATGCGGTAGAACATATCGACGCAGAATTTCATCGGGACCATCTTGTATAGTTGTCCTGCGATTAGTTAGAAGTCTACAGCTCTGACAACCAATTGATTCTTCTGACTCATCTTTAACTCTTCCAAGGATTTTCTTGTCATGAATAATTGGATGATTTGTTCGTAATGGTCGTCCTATACCGACTTTAAACAACTGCACATTAGGTTAACTCATCTTGGATGATTCTTAGTTCTTCTCCTGGCTCTATCCTTGATAGATGGTTGAGTCCTGCATTCAACCTTCTTGGTTTCACAATGATCTCGAAATAAAATTCTTGAAATAGTAGCAACCATCAACATATATTCCCCCCCAACACAGGCTTGCTGACTAGGTACTTCATTGCTGAGTGATCCGTAAACATTTTAAAATGTCTTCCTAACAAGTAGTGGGAAAAGTTTTGTAATGTGTATACTATCTCCAATCCTTCTCTTTCTATATTTGTGTAGTTCCTCTCTGTCATAGATATCTTGTGACTCACAAACAAAATCGGGTGGTCGATTTCTACTTCCCATGGTTGAGCCAATATTACCCCTAATGCGACTGATGAAGCATCGACATGAACATGAAACTCCTTCGTCCAATATGGAAAAAAAATGTTGACAATTACTATGACCTTGGAAGGGTCGACCAACATGTCGTCCTTACATACAATGTGTCCCAATAGAATCCAAAATGGAGCGCAGAATACACACTTCTTCATATTTAATGAAATTTGATGTTGTCGACACCTTTTGAGCATCAGTCAAAGATTCACAGTGTGGTCTTTTACCAGACCATAAATGGTCGAATTGTCCATGTAAAATGCCAAGAATTTGTGAATAAAGTCCTTGAATGTGGTGACAACTAGCCTTGAAAAGATCACATGTGCATTCTTGAGACCAAACAACATCATTGTACTAAAAAATTCTCCATTATGTTATGAAAGTGGTTTTGTGTCTATCTTCTTTCGCGATCCTTATTTGGTGATGACCCGAAAAGCCACCCGTAAATGGATAAATTTCCTTTCCTCTAACTCCTTCCAATACTTCATCAGTAAATGGTGTCGAAAATGGATCATGAAGGATTGTGTTATTTATCTTCCTCAGATCAATGTAGATCATTATTTCACTATTCTTTTTGTCCTGTACCATCATATTGATCCATTTAGACTCTTCAACTGGTTCGATAATACAAGCACCCATCATCCATTCTAACTCTCCTTTGATGCACTATTTGTATCTTGGTTCATTCTATATGGTTGCTGCTTGATTGGTTTCATGCCAAGTTTAAGTGGAATCTTCATTTCTCCCAACTCACATAAAATACCTTTCATCTCAAAAAACTTGGTCAAGAATAAGTCCTGAAACTCATGTAGCAGATCTATTATTTTCCACATCATCGACTTGTCCCATTAATCTCAAATGCTAGAAAAATTTAGGTCCTCTATTGTTCTAATATTAACATTTTTTCAGTTTCATCAGTTGATTGAATTTGTCACTTGACACTTCTAGTGCTACAATGTCCTGACTTCCCTTCGATTCTGGAATGTCAACAGTTCTCAAAGCTTCTTCGTCGTCAGGTTCTCCTGAGATGTTGTAACATGTCATCATCATTTGTGATGTCGTCATCTCCCATAGTTCGATTGGTACCTCACTCAAAAATATTTTCAACACTTTAGCATGGATGTGTTGTAGTGCGCTATGGATAAATGCATTGCCATTCACAAAAATGAAGGTATGACTGAAGTTGACAATTAGTTCTTCCCATGTTGTAGTTTCGCATTGTAGTTCTGTAGAAACATGCCACCTGCATAGTATTTTGTCTAGCATATGGATGAACATATGGATCCATTCTTCCTTAGGCCTCAGTGCCCATGTGGTTTGACATGCTTGTAGATGATCGCTAGGATCGTTCCTTCCATCATATTTTTTCTCTTGGTATGATTCATCTTCTCTGAATATAAATTCCATTCATCGTCGACATACTTTCTAGTATCCCATCAAGACCTTGTGTGTATCCCACCATATTTTTGCTAAGGCTTTGATACTCTATCTTCGAATTGGTTAAATAAAAATGCCAAGTTAGGTATTCCTCCATACATTGGTAAGTCGATGACTTCTATTGCTACCCATCAAAGTGATTGAGTAACTCGTTCAGATTTCCTAATTGATACTTCATGTAACCACTTCTTCCAATTCCCTAGTGCATCGTCAGAATCCGATGATGAGGAGCTAGTACTTCTCCAGCCCCATTATCCATCTGCAGTGGGATTCATTAGAGGAAATTTCAACTCAAAATGGGCCTTTCAACCACAATTCAAATTCCATGTCATCATGTATTAGCCAATGAAATTGCTTTAAATTTGAAATACCGTATAGGTCTTCAGCAATTTTTTAGTATAAATTTGGGGATAGGTATCATAAAAAAAACTACTTGTTTTGTTCGTATTTTCGACGTATCTCCCAGTGTTTTTAGTCAAATTTCGATCGGGAGAGCTCATTGGATGCATAATTAAATTTCAAGTATTTCTTTCTTTTGGGGTAGCAGGGTCCATCAAAAGTATGTAGAGTGGGTACTCGTTGGATTTGGAATTTAATTATGCATCCAATGAGCTCTCTCGATCAAAATTTGACTAAAAACATAGGGAGATATGTTGAAAATACGAACACAAAAATTAGTTTTTTTCTTTTCTTACCCCAAAATTAATAAATATTATTTTATTATTTTAACTATTATTTTATTATTTCCTTCGGATGCCCATTTTGAGTTGAAATTTCCTCTAATGGATATAGTCTTCAGAGATATTGTAGGAATTATCCCATCCTCCTTCAACTTCGTCTTTGACTGGTTCGACATATATTTTTCTTTCCTAAGGATCTAGTGGGACAATGATTTGTATGTCACGATTATCAAAAGGTCATTACCCTTTTCTTGAAGTTGGTAGCCATAAAGTTTTCATTTTCCCAACCGATTCGTAATAACGCAAGGTATGACCTAACCTCATTGACTATCTTGATAACATCGAGGCCTGCACATGTCTTCAGTCCTTCCACTTTGACATGTAGATGTGGTACTCTTCCAATTGGTGACACCTTGGCCAGATTTTCAAGTTGCATTTGTACTGGGGATGAGACCGACTCTGGTTTCCATATCATTTCGCATGTTTTCTTTGTTAAGATATTTACATACGATCCTAGATCCAAAATGACTGAATCCACATCATAGTCACCGATATGGAAATTCATCCTCATTTAACATCATGTTCTCTTCTTATGTAATAAATTTACTGGGTGGTCATGTCATCCTTCCTCCTATTGATATAGAAATCTGTTTATTTATGCTAAAGTATCTGGATCTTTTGCTAATGTTAAGAAACTTTCTAGAAAAAATTTCAATGTACTAACCTTTCTAGATGATCCCAAAAATCTTGTCGAATGGAAGACTGGTGGAATTTCATATATAGGTAACTTATATGTATTCATGCTCAGCATGTCTCTCATGTCAAAGAAGGTTTTATTCTCCGCATTGACATCTGTACCTTCTTCTGAGTTGTTGGTCGGATATTGATTAGTGGTCCATTCGCTCCTATCATAGATCCTCCTTAGGTCACTGTTCTAAAATTTGTCGGTTGAGTTCTTGGTTTCACTTAGATATTCCCTACATTTGGTCTTAGACCTTGGTTCTGAGTTGCATTCTAGTTTTGTTGTCATTGTGGTGCATTCTTTGCTTTCCACTTTGCGATCAATTGTGGGAATTCCTATACAGTATGGTATGTGGTGCTACAATAAGTACATTGATACTTTATATTTAGATAGACCCTTTGATAATGTCCCAATACTATGTAATTATGGCAGGTTACTAGTCATCTACCTCATCCCATAGCTACTCTGAGACCAAAGCCTCCATTATGACCTTCGCGAAATCCTCCCTGATGCTAGTATGGTTGTTAGTTGAACTTTTGTTGTTGATTAGGTTGCAGATGAGTATATTATGATTGTGGCTGGTTATATTGTGGTTGCGGCTAGTTATAATGTGGTTGCAACTGGTTATACTTTGGTTGAGTATACTGTAGTTGCATATGATTATACCGTGGCGATGGTTGTGATATTTCTGTTGGGAGTTGCTCCTCTCCCTTCATAATGTATCCATGGTTCTTTCTTGGAGAAAATCATATGCTCTACAGTCCTTTTCTTCATGGCCAACCGATCGACAAAATTATAGAAAAGGTTTAACTGTTTTGACACAACCTTTTGAAGGTATACGCACTCCTTGGACCAATGTCCTCTAGTCTACCAAATTCGGCACCATGGTAATCCTCCTTGAATTAATGGATTCGGGGCTTCGACCTACAAATATTCATGGAATTCGAGGCATTGATCCTTATGATGTCCCTCTGATCGGAATCAGTTACACCATACCTCTTCACATACTTAATTTTCCTTCTTAATATCTTGCAGCTAAATAATGAGGTTTTTCAATTGAGACTAAATCTGGTTCATGCCAATCCATGTTTCTCCAACTGGTGAAGCTTCTAGTTTCATCGTGATTTCTAGATCTTCCTCCTGATATGTGAAATTTTTCTGCATTAGGTATATTCAGATATGTGGTATCAAGGCCGTGATAAACCATTCCTTATGTTGCACATCGCTCATTCCAAGGCTGAACTTAGCCATCAGAGTTTTGAATCGCTAATCAAAATCCCAGACTGATTTGTTAGGGTGCTGCTTTATTTCTTTCAACTCAGTAATAGACTATGACTCAAATTTTGGCTTCTTAAGCTCTTCGATCAGTCCAGTACTAATTTGTGACAGAGTCTAATGCGGATGTCCCATTGGTACTTGTATGAATTTCATATACCAATCCAACGTGCAGCCTCGGAAGGTCAAAGCCAATCGTCCTTTCTTTAAATCTTCGTCCTACACTTGTTTTACAGTCCATACTGCTTCACATAAGAACCAATATTGTCTGGGATCCTTAGTCCCATTATCCTAGAATGAGGAAAGTTTCACATCGTCACCTCCCATTCTAGGAATTTTCCCAAGGTTCGTTGATCCACTATTATTACTACTGAAACTGACATGCAAGACAACCCTACGAAGAAATCATGCTTCTTCCTCCTAAGTTTAGTGCGGTGCGTGGAGTCGTAGGTACTTCATAGCTTTGGGTCAGTCCTTCTCCTGGTTTGGACGTACCTTAGTCATCCCCTTCGTCCTTGTAGGGTCACTTAGTCCCTTGTGGTCTCTTTTCGTAGTTTTTTGTCCCGGTCACACTAGGACTCTCCTCAATCCTCCTCCTCTTATCTTCCTGAAACCTCACCCCACTTCTCAGGTGACCAAAATATTCCTCAGCTTCCCTCACAATATCGTCCTAACTTCCACCCATCTACCTCATATCATTCCATCCAAACCCTCACCTTTGCAGTACCTACAACCTCCACACACCATGGATTTACTCGTTGAAAATCACTTTTAGTATTCCTTTTTTGCAAATGAGAATTTTAATCCATAGTTGTAATGAAAATAGAAATACCCCCCTTGGTCCCTTAATGAATTCTTGGCACATGCCCCAATTTTGTAAAATAATGTTATCTTATTTTAATTTTATTCACAAACATTATGTTAAATTTAATGCTAAGTGGAAACTGATGACTCAACAGAGTCAAGAATGTGGAATGTAATTCTGAATATTTAATTTTAAATAAATAAAAGTGGAGACAACAGCTTGGGAGAGCTGTTAAAAAGAATATTACTGGTCAAGTTGGGGGAAGGAACTAGGTGGAGAGCAAAAAGACAAGTGGCAGCATCCTAAAACACTTCCTATGTTGTAGGTGGCAACTTCCCTATATTTGGGGTCATGATCCCCCAAGAAAGTGGGATCAGAGCAGGTGGCTCAATTAATGACAACTAACCCAAAAAGACCTAGGCAATCTTATTAAAAATGCTCAATGTAGATAGTTGAGGTTGCTCATTCGAGGAGAAGAATCATTCAGGAGAATGCACTTCAAGGAATTCATTAGGAAAGGGAAATTGGAAGGAAGGTGTTTGAGGGGTAAACTGCAGAAAGTTGATCTAGTACAGCTTTGCAACTGAAAGATCTTACTGCAGTATTCAGAGTAGGTATTCAGTCTCAGGACTAGTACTTTGTTGATTGCTCCACCTAGTTCCAGCCAAGCAGACCAGAACAGGCTCGGGGGTCCTAAGAAGTCGATGTTTGAGCTCTCTCTAGGATTTGGTAGGGAGGAACGGCCTCCCATTATTGTTGTCATCCAGCTTTAAAGACAGGTTCCATTATCTTTTAATTTATGTGTTGTAGTTTATTTCTGTGTATGAGCAATTATTGAATGATGTTATATTATGATGTGTTGAAATCTCTTAGTTATTCTAGACTGAATCTGTATTGTGATGAAAGATAAATCCTACATGTGTTTTTCCCCATCTGGAGTAATCCAGATCATACTCTAGCACAGGTAGTTTGTTTAAGTAAATGAAGTATGATAGGAATATAAATGAATTGAATATTTATGTTTTAAGAGTAATGAAATGTTACTTCTCAGTAGATAGTTGTTTTCTAGAAATATTATTAATTTGTTTTGCAGACATGTTATCAGAAATAGACTATGTAAATAGCATGTTAGTACAGAACAATACTCATATTACTGATTGACATTAGTATGTTTAACTTTATAAATTATTTTCTACACAATTTATATTTCCATAAACTATACTTTTACATTGAAAATAGAAGAATTATTTTTATCAGTTGAAAGTTAATAGTTTATGTTATGAAAAGATATAAAAATAATACTGATAGCTTATCTTCTTCTTTTAGTGACAACTAACCTTCCTGCATCTATCTAAACTATAGATAATAATGAGAAAGGTTACAGTAGTTGATTCTTAGTTTTAATAGCTAAAGGACAGTAGTAACTTAGGGTTTTAAAGTTAATATTATAAACTATTCTTATACTTTTGCAGACAATGTAATTATAAAGAATACTGATAGGTAAGAAGGTTCTTTTATTTTTGTTCTCTAAGTAAATCTACAGTCACAATTGAACTAACTAACACAAATATTACAGACTGCTTTCAATCGTAGTCACCATACAAATAAGAACCAACATAAACTTAAGAGTATAAATTATACTTAAATAATAGTAATATAAATATAAATAATATTATTATTATCCTTAAACTGTGACATTTATAGGTTAATAATTTATAAAAACAAATTGAAGAAAAACTGTACAATAGTAATAAAAATTACAAGATAATAATATAGGAATCAATATCCTATTTGAGTTAAAAAGGAGTAAACCCTAGCTCATGTTCTGAGCATAAATTATAAATATTCTTAGTACTGTAGTAACCTAGGTTATACACAGGTTAATTATTTTTAAACTATTGACTAAAATTGTTATATAACAAAGATAAACTACATTATTGATTAACAGGTATAAATGCATTTACAAAAGAAACAGAGTCTTTTAATAACAGTAAATATCTAAATGTCGGGGTTCAAACCCTTAAAAACTATTACATTACAAGTACAGACATAATAACCAAATTCGTATCAATTGTGTAATCATCATTAAATAGTCAAATAATCCACTCCTAATCCTTCAAGGACAGATAGATTAAAATAGAGAAACAATGTAATTGTTATCATAAGAGTAATATAAACCAAACAAGGGTTTTACAGGTCAAACCCTAACCTGTGAATTTCATTAAAAAAACAAGATTTACATCACGACTATGAGTATCAGCCTTCAAAATTTTATATATAAAACCCTTATAAAATACTCAACCAAGTTAAAATTCATTAATAGTCAGAAAGGGTAAAAACCCTAATTTATACAGAGTACAACATAAGCTCCTAACAACCAAAACAAGCTGCAGCAAAGCTACCTTTGCAAAATTTACAACCTAAACCGACTGCAAAGCCAAGCTTCGACAAGTACACTACACTTTACAAATTGCATCCACCCTATCAAGGGTTTGAATTTAAACATTCTTCCAAACAACCTGTAAAATAGTAAAATCATGATATAACTCGTGGCAAGACGAGAAAGGGGTATTCAAACCATGGGCAAGTCCAACGACCACCCTAACTGTAAATAAGGGAGAACCCATCTTTCAGACCATGGGGCTTACCTGAGTTTGAGCCACGAATCACGGCCATTGCAAGGGCTATCTTCTCATCCCTATACGAGCTGCACTTCAACGAGCACCTGCAGCAAGTGTAAACCCCTGTCAGTAAATCATCTTACATGCTAAAGCTTGAAAGTATTCTATATTAAAACTTGCAGTAAATGAAAGAAAGTTTCTTTATGAAATTACCTGTCACGGGGAGTATGGCGAACCACTTCACAAGAACTATCACCTATAGACAGTGCAGTGGGGAACCTAACGACCCTCAAAACCTCACCCAGTAGTGAGCTACAAAGAGCCGAGAAGGAAAACTGAAGCAATCACTAAGCTACACACGCTTTGGAAGAAGTTTTCATAGGCAGCAAAACGAAGGTAGCCGGAAGGATAACTCCACATTTGGCAGAGAAAGAACCAGCAATCAAAACCACACACTAGAGAACGGAGGCAGCACAGAGTCAAGGTATAAGGCAAAGGTAACCAGGAGAACGACGGCCGCCATGGGAGACAAGCCAAGCAACCCTGGAGCCAATGTAAACTACGGGACAATAATGTGTTGGGTTAGGTTTCTAGTGTATTATATATTTTCCAGACGTGGATAGGATTCAACCACATAGCCAGAAATTTTACCATGCAGTGAGGGTCGTGTCCTATAGTTCTTGCATGGAGGCATTTTATCAATTATTTGTTCATTGCAGCCTGGGTTAAACCATAATAGCATCCCAATAATTCGTAATCAATTCACTAATCAACAGCACCGTGAATTATATTAACCTAATCACCAGTTTATCATCATGGAGGGATTACGTTGACCGAGAATTGTGTCACGTATATATAAGCCCAATGGGATTTAAGCATAAACCCTTGCTACCAACAATATAATGTAGTCTTATAATAAACTTTACCATAATGTTATTTTGGTGGCACGACAATACCCTAAACATTGTTTTGAGTAGAATGAAATCATGTGATATATGTTTTGTTTATAAAATAGATTAAATTTTAATTAGTCTTTAGTATAGTTATAAAAAGAGTGTATGTTAGCTAGGACATGACTATAGTGTCTTTAGTAGCAAGTTAAATTATAGCTTAAGCATAGTAAACTCTTTTGCCTTAGGAATATTACAAGTCTAAAACTTATAGATAGCATCTTGTAATAATGCAAAAGAAGTTAAAGGCTAGAAGCGAGTATGTTATAATAATAAATTTTTGGTAGATTGAATGTTTAGTGAACAAATCAATTATGCTTATCTATGAAAGGTAATTGAAGTAATAACTCAAATAACATTGAAACTGTGAAGTAGTACACGCTAAAGATAAGAATATTATCACAAAATTCTGTCACATAGTTTATGCGACATTACTTTGATAATACTTGGGAGTATACTCAACTTGGCTTTATGCTCATGCGAAAATGTCTAGTGGACAGTAAGATAATTACAGAGATAACAACTAATAATTGGAATAGGAATGATCCTATTAAATTCAAAAGTTAATAGAACATAGAGTTAGACTTGGGAATAAAGTAGTGATAACCATAAGCTCTTGTAGAAGGGTATAATGGTCATAATCTATACACTCAAAGGATTTTACTGTTCATAAGATAATAGGCTGTAAGTACCTTATAGAAATAATTTAAGGGACAATAATTATACAGGCGAGACCAGATATTATTGCAAAAATATTGTCAAGAAAACAATGTTTATGAGTACTACAAATTACTTAGACTAAAGAAGAAATACTTATATCTAAGATTCTAGTGTTAGAGTCGCAAATATGTTGTACTGTCATTACTTATTTCCAAGATTGTTTATTTGAACAACTGATGGAATTCAAATGATTTTACCTTACAGGAGCTATCTAGTGTTTAGCAGCTTATTGTTCTAAGCTTTTTAATTTGCAAACAAATTACTGCTGACACTAATAAATCTTTTAAAAATATATACTCGATCAATCATACCTGTAAAAAACCTGTAAGAAATGGTATTCATCTGCGTTAGCACGAATGCTAAGTAAGCCCCGGATTTAAAAGTAGATTCCACCTACTGACATAAAAGAACTAATCAGTAGACTGAAGAAAATAGCACACAAAAATATTTTAATCTTGCTACGAAAAATAAACTACTAATTTATTTTAGAATTTAATGAAACCAATTGCTTAACTGTTTCTTTATGCTAACTGTTAGCTGTTAGGAAAACCGCAAGTTATAGCATTTATTGTTAGCTCAAAAATTTTAAATTTTTGTGAAAATTGGGGTTATGACATGTGGTATCAGAGCACAAGATTCAAACACTAGGCCTTGATGTGGCCCAACTAGCTTTCATAAAACAGTAAATTAAATTATTATACTAACGTATTTTATTTTTAAATGTTATCCAACAGAGAATTGTCTTTTTCTGAAGTTTAATAGGCAGGTATGGAAAGGCTAGGAGAGTATGCACAGGAGGATTCTCCAGCTACAGAAACAAGAAATTTACCCAGAGATCTTATACCAGAGGATGTAACTACAAATTCCTCAGAGCCGCTACAGACTATAAAAGATTTGAAAACTGAAATGGAGTCTGTAAAGAAAGAGAATGAAAGGATTCTGAGGGCTCAAGAAGAGCTGAATCAGATCCTAGTGAAAAAGTTTCAAACCAAAGGAAGGGGTAGAAGATCAGAATCTGAAGATGCTAGCCATCCAAGAAAATCTAAAAAGATGAAGCATACAAAAATGGAAAGTAGTTCGTCATCAAAAGTGTTTGGTGAAAGAAAAAGTTACCATACTACTAGTGACAGTAGTGATGATGATCTGTACGTCAAGAAGAAGAAATATAAACCTTATGAGGAAATCTCAGGGGAATTCAAAAAGATAAAACCACCAACCTTTAATGGAGAGACTGAGAAGGGGGAGGAAGTTGAGTCCTGGTTGTCCGGGATGAAGAAGTGCTTCCAAATATATAATTATTCTAACTAGTTAAAGGCTAGGATGGCTATATATAACCTCTCAGGAAAGGCTGATATTTGGTGGCAGGACTTGAAGAGAGATAAGGGTATAAAAGAGAAAGAAGTTATATGGAGTACCTTTAAGTGGTATTTTAAAAAGAAATTCCTATCTGAGCAGTATTACGAGGAAAGAGCTAAAGAGTCTTATGAATTAAAGTTAGGTTCAATGACAATGAAGGATCTGAATAGCAAATTCTTAAGTCTACTTAGGTATGTACCCTACCTAGTAGATGAGAAACCAAATGTACAGCGATTCCTTAGCTATCTACCATATCATATTAAAGATAGAATTGAATATGATAACCCAAAGACCTTGGAGGAAGCTATGAGGAAGGCTAATTTTTGTTTTGAGTAGAATCAAAAGAAAGAAATCTTGGCCAACTAGAAGGCTAAGAAAAATAATAATCAATCCAAATTTAAGAAGGATTTTGTGCCTAACAGGAATTTCAAGAATAATAAGGCCAAAAACTATTCTAACAACAAGAATTTCCAAGGAAATAGGAATAGTACACCCAACAATCAGAATAATTTTAAGGGTAAAGAAACTGCAAATAATCATGGAAATTTTACCAAGAGTTTTGAGCGTAAAGAGCTTGTCAAGTGCTGGGAATGTAATGGCCCGCACTATGCTTTAGTTTATCCAAACCGGAAGAAGACTGTTAGCAATATTCATACCGTACAAGAGGAGATGACTGTTGGGGAACTAGCAAGGAGCATGCCCAGAATTAACGCAGCCTTGGAGAACCAACAAGTCAATTATCAGACTTCCATGGTGGAAGTATAAGGTATGATTAATCAGACCCCTGTAACTATTTTAATTGATCCAGGAGCTAGTCTCAATTATATTGCACCTCGGATGGTGGAAAAATGTAAGTTATTTGTCGATAAGTTTGAGAATTCATGGTTAGTTCAGTTAGCTACTGGAGCTAAAAGAAAAGTAACTTGCTTTGTGAAAGAATGTGCTTTACTTATGGATAAACTTGAAACTGTTGTTAAACTTAATGTTTTTCCACTTGGCTCATATGATTTGTTGATTGGTATGGACTGGTTAGAATAGCATAGAGTAATTTTAAACTGTTACGATAAAAATTTCACATGCTTAAACAGTGATGAACAACCAGTAAATGTTAAGGGTATTCCTAGAAAAAATATGGTAAGGCATATTTCTGCTCTACAAATTAAAAGAGTCGTTAGAAAAGGATGTAAAGCTTACGCTGTAACAATTACCGATGAAGAAAGTAAAATTAAAATAGATAAGTTAAAAATAGAAGATATCCCTGTTTTAAAAGAATATGTTGATGTATTCCCAGAAGAAATTCTGGGATTACCTCCTAAAAGGGAATTGGATTTTACCATTGAGCTGGTATCGGGTGCAGTACCTAGCTCAAAGGCCCCTTACCGAATGAACATATTGGAACTTAATGATTTAAAATGACAATTAAAAGAGTTAATTGATATAAAGTATATTCAGCCAAGTGTGTCTCCCTATGGGGCACCTATCATCTTTGTTAAAAAGAAAGATGAAACTATGCGATTATGCATAGACTATCATCAGCTAAACAAGATGACTATCAAAAATCAATATCCGTTTCCCTACATAGATGATATATTTGATGAACTACATGGAGCCACGGTGTTTTCGAAGATAGATTTAAGGTCAGGATATCATCAAGTGAGGATTAAAGATGAAGACATCTTCAAGAAATCCTTTAGAACAAGATATGGTCACTACGAATTTGTCGTAATACCATTCGGGCTTACTAACGCCCCATCTGTCTTTATGTGTTTAATGAAAAATATAATGCATAAGTATTTAGATAAGTTTGTGGTCGTGTTTATCGACGACATCCTAATCTATTCAAAAACTGAAAAAGAACATAAAGAACACCTAAAAATTATTTTGCAAGAGTTGTGAGAACATCAAATCTTCGCAAAGTTTAGTAAGTGTGACTTCTTTAAGGATAAGATTCAATATTTAGGCCACATAGTGAGCAAGGAAGGAATTTTCGTAGATCCTGAAAAGATACGGGCAATCGAAGATTGGCTGGTTCCTAAAGATGTGACGGATGTTAGATCTTTCATGGGCATTACTGGTTACTACTAGAGGTTCATTGAAGGCTTTTCAAGGATCACCAATCCGATAACTTCCTTGCAAAAGAAAGGAAAGAAGTTCGACTGGAACCAGAAATGTGAAGAAAGCTTTCAGAAATTAAAAACTTTATTAACTAGGGCACCTATTTTAAGAATAGTAGATCCTAATAAAGAGTTTGTAGTATGCACTAATGCTTGTAATGAAGGTTTAGGCGGTGTTTTGACTCAAGAAGGGCATGTTATTGCCTATGAGTCTAGAAAGTTAAAAATTCACGAAAAGAATTACGCAACATATGATTTGGAACTAGTAGCTGTGATACACGCCTTAAAGATGTGGCGACACCACCTAATCGGAATTTTTTTTTTTTAATGACTGATAATAAAGGATTGAAATATCTTTTAGATCAGCCTAATTTAAATGCTAGACAAGCTAGGTGGTTAGCTTTCTTAAGCAAGTATTATTTTGAAATCTAGCATATAAAAGGTAAAGAAAATAAAGTTGCCAATGCATTAAGTAAGAACGCAAGGCTGAATTTTGCAACACAATCAGCACTTACGTTTCAGACTTAGATGAACAGCTTAAAGAAGGGGTAAAACAAGATGAAATTTATCAGAAATTGCAAGCTAAAGCTAAGGAAAATCTCACATAAAATTTAATAAAAGGTTACAGTTTAAATGAAAAAGAGTTTTTATTATATAAAGATAAACTGTATGCACCTAACGTACCTAAGGTTAAGATGTTAATTCTGGATGAAATCCATAAAACACCATATTCAGTTCATCCAGGTTATCAAAAGACTATAACCATGCTAAGAAAAGAGTATTTTTGGCCAAATATGAAAACTGAAGTAGCTAAATATATTACAAGGTGTTTAGAATGTCAACAGGTAAAAACCGAACACCAACACCCAGCTGGTTTGCTACAGCCTTTACCTATCCCTAGCTGAAAATGGTAAGTGATTAGTCTAGACTTTATTACTGGACTTCCTAGAAATCAAAATCAGAATGAATCTATTATGGTAGTGGTTGATAAGTTAAGTAAGGCAGCTCATTTTATACCTTTTAAAACTACTTACAAGGCTGCAAATATAGCTGATATTTTTCTAAAGAAGATTTTTCGATTACATGGAGTACCAAAAGTCATAATCTCACAAGAAACTTTTGGAAGTCCTTGTTTAAAGGATTAAATACAACATTGAATTTCAGTACTTCTTTCCATCCTCACACAGATGGACAAACTGAAAGGATAAACCAAGTACTAGAAGATTTATTGAGAATGTATGTGAAAGATCAGCCAGGTAAGTGGGAGGACTATTTACATCTAGTAGAATTTGCGTATAATAATAATTATCAGATAGCAGCTAAATTCAGTCCATTTGAAATTTTATATGGATGAAAATGTAATACTCCTATCTCCTGGAGTAATCCAGTAGATAGATTGGTATTAGGTACAGAATTGTTGAAAGAAATGGAGGAAATTGTGAAACAAGTGCAGGGAAATTTAAAAGTGGCACATAATTGGCAAAAGAGTCAAGCAGACTTGAAAAGAACTCCAAAAAAGTTCCAGGTAGGTGAACATGTGGTCATCAAGGTAAGGCCCAAGAAGAGCTCTCTGAGACCGGGGAGTTGTGCAAAATTGGCACCTCGTTACTGTGGTCCATTTGAAATTCTGTCTAGAATTGGTCAAGTAGCTTATCAATTAGCATTACCACCTAACTTAAAAGTACATAATGTTTTTCACATTTCCATTTTAAAGAAATATGTTCATGATGCTACTCATGTAGTTAATTGGAATGTTGTACAGGTGGAACTAGAAGGAAAATTTTTGGTGGAACCAGACTATATCCTCGGGAGGAGGGAAATTACACTTTGGAACCGTACCATTGGACAGGTGAAGGTGCAATGGAAGCACCTTAGTCTTGAAGAAGCCACCTAGGAATTGGAAAGTAAGATGCAAGATGCATATCCAATTCTGTTCCAGGGGACTTCCGAGGATGAAGAATAAATAACATCAAGGATGATGTTATATTCTAAGGGGGTGTGTATGTCACATGCCCCAATTTTGTAAAATATTGTTATCTTATTTTGATTTTATTCCCACACATTATGTTAAATTTAATGCTAAGTGGAAACTAATGACTCAGCAAAGTCAAGAATGTGGAATGTAATTCTGAATATTTAATTTTAAATAAATAAAAGTGGAGACAACAGCTTGGGAGAGCTGTTAAAAAGAATATTACTGTTCAAGTTGGTGGAAGGAACTAGGTGGAGAGAAAAAATACAAGTGGCAGCATCCTCAAACACTTCCTATGTTGTAGGTGGCAACTTTCCTATATTTGGGGTTATGATCCCCCAAGAAAGTGGGATCAGAGGAGGTGGCTCAATTAATGACAACTAACCCAAAAAGACCTAGGCAATCTTATTAAAAATGCCCAATGTAGAGATCTGAGGCTGCTCATTCCAAGAGAAGAATCATTCAGGAGAATGCACTTCAAGGAATTCATTGGGAAACATAAATTGGAAGGAAGGTGTTTGAGGGGTAAACTGCAGAAAGTTGATCTAGTACAGCTTTGCAGCTGAAAGATCTTATTGCAGAATGCAGAGTTGGTATTGAGTCTCAGGATTGGTACTTTGTTGATTTCTCCACCTAGTTCTAGCCAAGCAGACCTAAACAGGCTCGGGGGTCCTGAGAAGTCACTTTTTGAGCGCTCTCCAGGAGTTGGTAGGGAGGAATGGCCTCCCATTGCTGTTATCGTCTAGTTTTAAAGATAGGTTCCATTATATTTTAATTTATGTGTTGTAGTTTATCTCTGTGTATGAGCAATTATTGAATGATGTTATATTATGATGTGTTGAAATCTCTTAGTTATTCTAGATTGAATCTGTACTGTGATGAAAGATAAATCCTACCTGTGTTTTCCCCATCTGGAGTAATCCAGATCGTACTCTAGCACAGGTAGTTTGTTTAAGTAAATGAATTATGATAGGAATATAAATGAATTGAATATTTATGTTTTCAAAGTAATGAAATGTTACTTCTCAGTAGATAGTTGTTTTCTAGAAAGATTATTAATTTGTTTTGTAGACATGTTATCAAAAATAGACTATGTAAATAGCATGTTAGTATAGAACAATACTCATATTACTGATTGACATTAGTATGTTTAACTTTATAAATTATTTTCTACACAGTTTCTATTTCCATAAACTGTACTTTTACATTGAAAATAGAAGAATTAGTTTTATCAGTTGAAAGTTAATAGTTTATGTTAAGAAAAGATATAAAAATAATACTGATAGATTATCTTCTTCTTTTAGTGACAACTAACCTTCCTGCATGTATCTGAACTATAGATAATAATGATAAAGGTTACAATAGTTCTTTCTTAGTTTTAATAGCTAAAGGACAGTAGTAACTTAGGGTTTTTAAGTTAATATTATAAACTATTCTTATACTTTTGCAGACAATGTAATTATAAAGAATACTGATAGGTAAGAAGGTTCTTTTATTTTTGTTCTCTAAGTAAATCTACAGTTAGAATTGAACTAACTAACACAAATATTACATACTGCTTTCAGTCGTAGTCACTATACAAATAAGAACCAACATAAACTTAAGAGTATAAATTATAATTAAATAATAGTATTATAAATATAAATAATATTATTATTATCCTTAAACTGTGACATTTATAGGTTAATAATTTATAAAAACAAATTGAAGAAAAATTGTACAATAGTAATAAAAATTACAAGATAATAATATAGGAATCAATATCCTATTTCAGTTAAAAAGGATTAAACCCTAGCGCATGTTTTGAGCATAAATTATAAATATTCTTAGTACTGTAGTAACCTAGGTTATACATAGGTTAATTCTTTTTAAACTATTGACTAAAATTGTTATATAACAAAGATAAACTACATTATTGATTAATATGTATAAATGCATTTACAAAAGAAACAGAGTCTTTTAATAATAGTAAATATCTAAATGTCAGGGTTCAAACCCTTAAAAACTATTACATTACAAGTATAGACATAATAACCAAATTCGTATCAATTGTGTAATCATCATTAAATAGTCAAATAATCCACTCCTAATCCTTCAAGGACAGATAGATTAAAATAGAGAAACAATGTAATTATTATCATAAGAGTAATATAAAACAAACAAGGGTTTTACAGGTCAAACCCTAACCTATGAATTTCATTAAAAAAACAAGATTTACATCACGACTGTGAGTATCATCCTTCAAAATTTTATATATAAAACCCTTATAAAATACTCAACTGAGTTAAAATTCATTAATAGTCAAGAAGGGTAAAAACCCTAATTTATACAAAGTACAACATAAGCTCCTAACAACCAAAACAAGTCGTAGCGAAGCTACTTTTGCAAAATTTACAACCTAAACTGACTGCGAAGCCAAGCTTAGACAAGTACACTACACTTTACAAATTGCATCCACCCTATCAAGGGTTTGAATTTAAACATTCTTCCAAATAACCTGTAAAACAGTAAAACCATAATATAACTCATGGCAAGACAAGAAAGGGGTATTCAAACCTTGGGCGAGTCCAACAACCACCCTAACTGTAAATAAGGGAGAACCCATATTTCAGACCACTGGGCTTACTCGAGTTTGATCCATGAGCCGCGACCATTGCAAGGGCTGTCTTCTCATCCCTGTACGAGCTGCACTTCAATGAGCACATGCAGCAAGTGTAAACTCCTGTTAGTAAATCATCTTACATGCTAAACCTTGAAAGTATTCTATATTAAAACTTGCAGTAAATGAAAGAAAGTTTCTTTATGAAATTACTTGTCACGGGGAGTATGGCAAACTGCTTCACGAGCACTATCACCTATAGATGGTGCAGTGGGGAACCTGACAACCCTCAAAAACTCACACAGTAGCAAGCTACGAAGAGCCGAGAAGGAAAACTAAAGCAATCACTAAGCTACATGCACTTTGGAAGAAGGTTTCACAGGCAGGGAAATGAAGGTAGTGGGAAGGATAACTCCATGTTTGGCAGAAAAAGAACCAGCAATGAAAACCACACACTGGAGAATGGAGGCAACGCGGAGTCAAGGTATAAGACGATGGTAACCAGGAGAACGATGACCGCCATGGGAGACAAGCCAAGCAACCATGGAGTCAGCGTAAACTGCAGGACAATAATGCGTTGGGTTAGGTTTCTAGTGTATTATATATTTTCAAGACATGTACAGGATTCAACCACGTAGCCACAAATTTAACCATGCAGCGAGGGTTGTGTCATATAGTTCCTGCATGGAGGCATTTTCACAATTATTTGTTCATTGTAGCGTGGGTTAAACCATAATAACATCCCAATAATTAGTAATCAATTCACTAATCAACAGCACCGTGAATTATATTAACCTAATAACCAGTTTATCATCGTGGAGGGATTACGTTGACAAAGCATTGTGTCACGTATATATAAGCCCGATGGGATTTAAGCATAAATCGTTTCTACCAACGATATAATGTAGTCTTATAATAAACTTTACCATAATGTTATTTTGGTGGCACGACAATACCCTAAACATTGTTTTGAGTAGAATGAAATCATGTGATATATGTTTTGTTTATAAAATAGATTAAATTTTAATTAGTCTTTAGTATAGTTATAAAAAGAGTATATGTTAGCTAGGACATGACTATAGTGTCTTTAGTAGCAAGTTAAATTATATCTTAAGCATAGTAAACTCTTTTGCCTTAGGAATATTACAAGTCTAAAACTTATAGATAGCATCTTGTAATAATGAAAAATAAGTTAAAGGCTAGAAGCGAGTATGTTATAATAATAAATTTTTGATAGATTGAATGTTTAGTGAACAAATCAATTATGCTTATCTATGAAAGGTAATTGAAGTAATAACTCAAATAGCATTGAAACTGTGAAGTAGTACACACTAAAGATAAGAATATTATCACAAAATTCTGTCACATAGCTTATGCGACATTACTTTGATAATACTTGGGAGTATACTCAACTTGGCTTTATGCTCATGCAAAAATGTCTAGTGGACAGTAAGATAATTGCAGAGATAACAACTGATAATTGGAATAGGAATGATCCTATTAAATTCAAAAGTTAATAGAACACAGAGTTAGACTTGGGAACAAAGTAGTGGTAACCATAAGTTCTTGTAGAAGGGTATAATGGTCATAATTTCTACACTCAAAGGCTCTTATTGTTCATAATATAATAGGCTGTAAGTACCTTATAGAAATAATTTAAGGGAGAATAATTATACAGGCAAGACCAAATATTATTGCAAAAATATTGTCAAGAAAACAATGTTTATGAGTATTACAAATTACTTAGACTAAAGAAGAAATACTTATATCTGAGATTCTAGTGTTAGAGTCACAAATTTGTTGTACTGTCATTACTTATTTCCAAGCTTGTTTATTTGAACAACTGATGGAAATCAAATGATTTTACCTTACAGGAGCTGTCTAGTGTTTAACAACTTATTGTTCTAAGCTTTTTAATTTGCAAACAAATTACTGCTAACACTAATAGATCTTTTAAAAATATATACTCGATCGATAATACCTGTAAAAAACCTGTAAGAAACAGTATTCATTTTCATTAGCATGAATGCTAAGCAAGCCCCAGATTTAAAAGTAGATTCCACCTACTGACATAAAAGAACTAATCAGTAGATTGAAGCAAATAGCACACAAAAAGATTTTAATCTTGCTACGAAAAATAAACTGCTAAGTTATTTTAGAATTTAATGAAACTAATTACTTAACTATTTCTTTATGCTAACTGTTAGATGTTAGTAAAACCACAAGTTATAGCATTTATTGTTAACTCAAAAATTTTAAATTTTTGTGAAAATTGTGGTTATGACAATTCTCTTTCTATGTCACTGTAGGATTTGACTGTGTCAACAATGAATTATGTAATGTATCCTTCCAAAATGTTGTCTATCCACACATTAAAATCTCTTAAATCTTTGTTGTTCACCCTTCGCATCTGCTAAATTCGTTTTGGGGTCCACCAATCAGGTTCTCCTCCTTGGAAATGTTTCTTATGGAAGGTTAGCTATGCTAACCACTCATACAGTATTATCATAAAATCAGTGAATAATATCTCATGAATATCATAATAGATATATCTTCCTGTTAGTGCCATAAATTGTTCCCAGACTACAAGAGAACAAGCCAACACAATCTCAATAATCATAATAAAGTAAAGTAGGGTTTTCTAGGGTTTCGGTTGAACAACTTGAAGACAAGAGGGAAAACATTCATAAGACCAGAGAAAACAATAAATCATGAGCATTTAAATGACTGAGATGCATAACATATAAATCATAATCCAACAGAATAAACACAATACTGAATTTCACCCATAGTTAGCAAGCATTTCAAGCATAAAAACATTAGACAGGAAATGAATATACCAACTGAGTAATTAACACAAATTAGAAATGAAAGCAGTCAATAATCTAAAGGGCATATAGTGCATATATTTCATAGTTCAGTCCTCAAAAACACATAAGAGTCTTTTACTTAGCTTATAAACAAAGCCTGATAGCCTCCCCTTTCCAGCAAAAAATCGAACCCATTGTCTTCTTTCAGACTTACATTTATCCTATTCCTTCAAAATCAGTAGAATAACTGAACCCTAACTGCTTTTGGGATATTTACCAAATATTTAAATCTAAACTATGATTATACAAAAATAAAATAACTTTTCAAACGTAACTAATAACTGACTTTCTTGACTAACTTTACAAATATTTAGCTCCTTCATCTAGTAAAGCAATTCCCTCCAAGGCCTAAGATTTCTTTCTCGCTTTCAATTGATCTATCTCCAAGTCTGCAACCCTCCTTGTTAGCTCCTTATTCTACCGTTGCAGCTCCTCGATGGTTTGCTTTAACTCTGTGAACTGATTCTCTGTTTTTCTTTTCCTTTTAATTGCTTCTCTTGAAATTGTAATCAACTCCTAGTAATGACTGTTAACTTCTTCCAAATCTTCTCTAAGTTTCCTATTTGCAATAACTAATCCATCATTTGATTCATGCATATATTCAATTTGGGACTTGCATTGTTTAATGCTTCTTTTTAGGTTTTCTTTTTCAGAATCAATACATTTGTCTCCTGATATTGTTTGCATTCCTTGTATCCATGGGATTTTTCAGTTTCTTATATATTTCTTCATCCTCTTTCATAAGCTCTATGGAGGTCACATGAAGCTTTGGATGTTCTTTATTTTCAGCGTTGCAGTGAACTTCTTCTTCAACCATCTCCGTTTTCTCTAGACAAGAACTCTTTACCTCATTTTGCTGATGTTCTTGAAACATTTGATTTTGAATCTCCAGAAAAATATTAGAGATCTTAGTATCAGTGAAGATAGATTTTTCTTTTGATTCTGTTGGTTTTTTACCTTTATTTCCATCTTCACTGTCATCCAATTTTTCTTCAAATGATGAATCCTCTATTACTGTAACCTTTTCTTTAGCCAATTTGGGATTCAGTAGCTTTTTCATGTTTAACCTAAGTTTGTTCTTTGGCCTTTTCTTAGGTCTCCAGATTGCAGCAACCTCTCCCAACATCTTCAGAGCCTTTCCTTGATGAGTCATTGAGGCAAATTCAACAACTTTAATTTTTTTCCTTCTTGACATTGTTTCCTCATCACAATGAGTGTGAATTTCTTGCTTAGCACAAACCCTAGATTCATTAGTAATAGGAATTCTAGCCTCATCAAATAAGTATTTTTTATCCTCTTTTGATAGCACTGTAATAGGGCTTTGCTTCTGCTCCTCAATATCTTATTTTACATCTTGAATTGATTCTGTAGGTAAAAATTCTTCAACATGCTCAGTTTCTTTCATCTCTTACTGTAAAACTTTGCTTTCCTCATCATTAACTTGCTGTCCAAACTCAAAGTTTTCATTTTCTTGATTTGAAGCTTCTCTTGGTTTATCATTTTCTTCATCTTTAATTGTTACCTTTTTTTGTAAGCTTCTTAATCAGAGTTTGAACTTTATCTACTTGTCTTCTCTGAGACTATTCCTCTTGATCAGTCTTGAAACATGACCAAAATATGAAGTGCTCCCATGTCTTTTCCCTTTTCTGCAATATAGTACTTATGATGAGCTTTATGAGCCCATGGTGAAAAATTGATTGTTTTGTATGATCTTGGTGCTCTCTCACTCTACATGACATATTCTGTAAGCTTTTCAAAAAGAATAAAGGAAGGTTCATTTTAGATTCATGACTGAGATGTTGAAGGAATCTAAAATGATATTTGAAAACAAAGGCAAATCTACCCTCATGGGTGACATAGCTTTGCAAGACTTTAATAGGCTCAATCCACTCAAGTTTAAAGTTTTGAATTGGAACACCTTTTCCCCGGTATGCAACTACACCAGGAAGCAAATATCTCCGAGCATCAAAGGTGAAAGGCACCTTTTTGAACCATAACTCTCCCTCATCCAGAATCCCTGTTGCTTCAGCTAGTAATTCCCTGGTTAATTTGAACTTCAAGGTGTCAAAAGACACTATATCCTTGTATAAACATTGAGAAAACTTGTAAGAAACCTCTGAATGATAACCTGCAATATTTTTGAAGAACACTAACCATCTTGCTTCTACAAACAACCGTCGCACAATCTAGAAAGTTTTTTACCCAACTTAAGTCTGAGGGTTCTACCCTATTGGTCTTTCCACTCTTTTTCATTTTGAACTATGGTTAAACAACTTCTATCAATACACCACAGTCTGACTGTCTTCAAATTTTAACAAACTGACAGAGAATAGAGTATAGGGAAACCCACAAGACTCTACTCTGAATTCTTCTATTTGAATGATGAATACTTTAAATCCATTGATTAACAATTCGTCATTTAATAAGGATTAAGTTCAAAAATAATACTCTGCCTTCAATTCTGTCATTAGTCATTTGTTCAGAAAAACCCCCAAATTAATAAACCTTGGTAATGGTAGGCGGACTACCTATTAAAATGACTAATTCGACTGTTGGAATCTTGTTATCTCAACTGTCAGGTGTCGAATTGCATGCTCCACCTTTCTCTAACCGCTTAGACCACTCCAACCAACCGCTCCTTAAAGCTCTAATTTTTGCTCTATTTCAAAATATCGATTACCAAGCACTGATTTTTCGCCATGATCTTCACTTGCTCTTCGTGCATTTCAGATAAAAACATAATTCCATACACCTTTGTCTCATTATACTCTGCTATCATTATTATATCCGCTCTGCAAGATACCACCACGATTTCGCCATCATGATGATATTTCACCTGCCTGAGTGATTAAACTAGAAAAGACACGTATCAAATCCATCACACATTGTGATTGACATCTCAGGTGTGAGAATCCCAAAGAAATTGAACCAAAAAAAGATGATTTTAGCTTGCGCGACTTTCTTGTAGCACCTCTGTGCATCTATTTTTGTCTTGCGCTACAAGAAAGTCCAGGATAATGATTTTCAAAATATTAAGCTAATGATAAGGGTTTAAACTTGGTTTAGAAGTTTCAATTTAACTTTTATGCTATTTTTAGACTATTTTAATCCATATAAGCCTTATATAAGCCCTGTGGTTATAAAATCAAAGCAAAACTTGTAAAAATAAACTAAGAAATCAAAAATCATGAGAATTAAAGAAAAAAAATCATACTATCTCTATCAACAAAATTTTCTAGAAATAAAAAGTAAAAGAAAGCTTCAAAATATAAATAAAAGTATCAAAAACAATGGAAAACAAAAACATGACCTAACACTTCCCAACTAGTATTTTGTTGTCAATTTAGTGTTCTAATTTTCTCCTTTCGCAAACTCCGAGCTTTTTGATCAAACCAGTCCTGGATATCCAGTTTTATTGGATGACAACATGTCCTACTCCTTTTCACACTATGGTACCGACAACAAAACCATTTTTTCACACTATCTTGTCGACTGGGGTTTCACTCCACAGATCTCTCAACACTCATCGGCACAAGCTCCCTAAACATTGGTCTAGATAGGGATCAACAAAGCAGGTGTAGTCTCACCTGAGATGTCTGAGGGAGGGTTGCAGGAACCAAGTTTCCGCAGAGGGAAGAATACTTTCTACCTACCGATTATCTATCGTAACATTGGCTAGAAATATAGGGTTTAACTTATAACGTTACTTAGATCAAATTATTTGTATTAGATCGACAAAGACACATTATCATCATCATTCACATTCATATTCATAATACAAATACATAGATATATAGCAAACCGATAGATCCCGCAAGGCTTCGCATCATTCAAACTTAATAATGAAAACACATTTGCACCATGCCATACATAAATTCAAACAAGAGACAAAATCATGTCACGAATAGAATCTTCATATTGTCAATCCCATAAATACATCACAAAAAGACAAAACATGTCTTGGTCGATTGTCCACCGACCACAAAGTACATTTGTTCCTTTGAACTAGATTCACAAACAATAATTGATTACAAAAGCTTATAATTCTTCGATGATTCTATGATTCCTAATGACTTTACTTATAAATCTACTTATAGGGTTACTAAGCCATTACAAAATGGTCCACTTGACCAATATCCTAACCAATTCAACCAAAACTTCCGGACTTGTCAATTTCTCCTTTTGCATGGTCAACTCTTCCTCTTTTCGGTGTCCTTGTCAATGGCAGAAGAATGATTTGCACCTTCTAATACCCTTGCCAATAGTGTTGTTGATGATGATGTGGTCCCAACACTTTTTTCTAGTGATGATGATGTGTCTCTAGCATTTATATGTTGATGATGATGATGACGTTTCTCCAACAATTCTATGATGTTGATGATGATGTTGCTCCAACATTTCTATGTTGTTGCTGATGATTTTTCTCCAACATTTCTTTGTTGATGATGATTATGTTGCCTCAACATTCTACATTTATTTTGATGATGTTTTTCTAGCATATCTATTCTGGTTATGCAGATAATGATTTTTAATTTATTTGTTGATGATTTCGTCTTAGCACTAACATGTTAATGATGTTGTTGTTGTTCTAGTATTTACATACTGATGATGTTACAGGTGATGTTGTTCCAGTATTCACATATTGATGTTGCAGATGAGGATAATGTTCTAGTATTCACATACTAATGCTACAGATGATGTTGATGTTTCAATATTCACATACTGATGTTTCAGATGATGATCATGTTCTAGTATTCAAATACTGATGTTATAGATGGCGATGATGTTCCAGTATTCACATACTGATGTTGCAGATGATAACGATGTTCCAGTATTTTCATAGTAATGTTCCTGATGACAATGATGCTCTGTGATGATGATGTTTTGTGATGATGATGTTCCACGATGATGATTTTTAGTGATGACGATGCTCCATGATGATGATTTCCAGTGATGATGATGTTCCATGATGATGACATTCCATGATGATGATGTTCCATGACGATGATGTTCCATGATGACGATGTTCCACAATGATGATGTTCTTGATGATTATGTTTGATGATGATGATGTTCTGTGATTAATATTATGCTTATTATGTTGTTGTTGCGAAACTTCCTATGACATATAGATTCACTAGTCAGTTGTACAGTTGTCGTTGTTGTTGTTGTTGTTGTTGATCATGTAGAATACCTTACTTGTTAATAGGGAGTGTTCAAAGAAATGTAACTTTGGAAGATATTCTATTATACTTCTATCGTATTCCTTCTTCGGAGATGTTATTGTTCCATTCAGAGATGTCCTTGATGTAATTCATCATGTAAAAGTCATGAGGTAAAACCTCCATTGTGAGTGGGGGAAATAGTACCCAAAAAAGTATTTTATAAATTTTATTTTGAGTCTTCCTAGGTAGTTCGGCCCCAATTTGAGAACCTGACCAACCTAGTTAGGTAATTGAGTCACTCACCTAATGAATATAATTTGGTGAGGCACATCCCTCATGTTCGATATATATTATATCATTTGCATGTGCATGTGGAGGGGAAGTGCGCCTATAAACACTACGTCTGACGATCGATGTGGACACCTTCACTGAAACATACTCTAGAGGTTGTTTATGTTCAGAAATGGCCTAATGACCATTTTTTATGTGAGTGTAGTGTGTTCGAATTTTTTTGCTATTTTGGGAATTTTTCTAAAAATATGTAATTTAATCCTAATTAAGGGATTGGGGTCTAGTTTTCTAACATGGGTTAAAATATTAGGATATTGGAGGTTATGCAATATCTATATTGTATTGTGAGGGATTCATAATTCCTATGAGAAAATAAGAGGTGTGGCTCCAAGGTTTGTCAGTTTTCCCGTTTAAGGATTTCTAGGGTAAATATTTGTCTTTATGTGTGAATGTTGTAGTATAATATCTGTTTCACTTAAAGAATATGCATGCTTTTCCTCTCTGCATAGGTTTAAAACTTACATGTTGTATCAGAGCTCAATTATTGGCATTAGGGGGACGCCTTTATTGCTGAGGGTTCAACGTGGTTGATAGATCTTGTGTCTGTGATAAACTTGGGTACAGTGGGAGTTTTGTAGTGTTGATTTGTGCATTGAAAGACAATGGTGAGTAGTTCACGAATTAAGATCGAGAAATTTAATGACCATAATTTTTAGTTATGGAAGCTCAAAATGGAGGATCTTCTTATAGATCCGGAACAATGGATTGTTGTGGATTCGGGTACTAAATCGGATGCAACATCACATGATGATTGGGATAGATTAGAAAGAAGGGAAAGGAGTACAATAAGATTATTCTTTTCATACTCTATGTTGTTGAATGTATCCAGTGAAGATAGTGCAATAAATATTTGGGGGAAACTAGGGAGTTTGTATCAATCAAAATCCATTGTGAACAAGCTGTTTATGAAAAAGAAATAGTTTAACCTAAGAATGCATGAAAATGACACTGTAATAGAGCATATGAATTTCTACAATACTCTGTTAAGTTAGATAACCTCTGTTGGTATTAAAATGGTTGAAGAAGATAAATGTATTACATTATTGTGTTATTTTCCAAATTCCTAGGATAACCTAATTGTTGCAATAGGTAGTGCTATCCAAGCGACCTTAAAATTTGATGAAATAGTATCATCACTACTATCAAAAGAGATGAGGAGGAAAATCATGGATAATCATCGCATGGATTCCTTTTCTATGAGAGGTCTCCCCCAAGAGAGAAATAAAAATAAAGGATCCGGGGGAGATCTAAATCTAAGGTCAGGTCTAAATCCACATGAAAAGGAATAAGAAAGTGTTGGAAATGCAGTAAAGTTGGGCACTCTAAAAACGATTGCAGATATAATAATGTTGAGAAAGAAAAGGGATTTGAGAATACCCCTTCCACAAAGGAGAATACCTCCTCAGAAGGAGGGGACGTGTACCTAGCTTCCACGGGTAATCATTCAAAACGTGATATATGGTTGATTGACTCATGTGCATCATGTCATATGACCCCTCATAGGAAGTGGTTCTGTGAATATGAAAAGTACAATGGAGGATATGTGTACTTGGGATATCATTCACCACCTAGTATCATTGGACGTGGTAGATTCAAACTAAAATTGAAGGATGGAAGGATTAGAACTCTACATGGAGCAACTATATATTCCAAATCTAGCAAGAAACTTGATAACTATCGGAAATATGGATGTTGCAAGTGTAAAGACTGTCTATGGAGATGGTGGCTACAAAATGGTTCGAGGATCATTGGTATTAATGCGGGGAGTTTGGTATGGAACTATGTACAAACTATTGGGAATACCCATCATTGATGAATGTAATAGTTATGTTTTGCTCGAGGAAGCATGTAAAGACGAAAGAACCCTGACTGCATTAGGAGGAAAGGAAATGTTATGGCATCAAAGATTGGGGCATATCGGAGAAAAGGGCCTTCGAGCATTACAAGGTAAAGGTATGGTTGAAGGTTTGAATTATTGCACTCTAGATTTTGATTTCTATGAACATTGCATATATGGAAAACAAAATCGAGTAATAGTTGCATCTGGTGCTACAAGAGAAAAGAGAATTCTAGAACTAATACATAATGATGTGTTTGGACATGTTCCTGTTCCATTAGGAAAATATGTGTATTATGTTTCATTTATAGATGATTTATGAAGGAACACATGGATTTATTTCCTTTGAAAGAAATATGAAGTATTTTCTAAGTTTAAATAATTTAAGGTTCTTTTAGAAAATCATGCAAAAGAAAATAAAGGTGTTGAGGAATTATAATGATAGAAAGTTCTGCAGGAATGAATTCGAAAAATGTTGTAATAAGTGTGGTATAGAAAGGCATAAGAATACTCCATACACACCTGAACAGAATGGAGTTGTTGGGAGGATGAATAGGTTGTTGATGGAAAAGGAAAGGAGCATGCTAAGCAATGCTGGGATAAGACAATAATTTTGGGTAGAAGCAATGGGGACAACATGTTACCTGGTAAATCGGTCACCCACATCAGCATTGATTGATAAAACTCCATAAGAGGTATGGACTGGTAAGAAACCCTCTATTCAAAATCTGAAAGTTTTTGGTTGTGATGCTTATGTACATGTTTCAAAGGATGAAAGGAGCAAGTTTGATAACAAAGATGAGATGTGTATATTTATTGGCTATAAAGATGGTACAAAAGGCTATAAGATTTGGAATCCTATAACTAAGAAGATTGTTTACATTTAAGATGTTGTGTTTAGATAGGTCAAAGAAGTCTCCAGATAGGAAGTGACTCCAATGGAAAAGGAACCATATAAAATAGAGTTTTAGTTAGAAGATTAAGAATCTGACTGAACTGAAGAAGCTGAATCAAAAGAAGAAGAACCTCATACCCCATTTTTGAGGAGACCGTCTCAATAAAGAAGGAAACCAGAAAGGTATTCCCCTCCTAATTTTTTCTCTCTCAATGCTTTGTCTATTACTGATGATGATCCTAGAAATGTGAAGGAATTTGTTTATTCAGAGGATAGTGATCTCTGGAAGAAGGAAACGGTTGAAGAAATGGATTCCTTGGACAAAAATGAAGCTTGGAATCTAGTAAAGTTACCAGCTGGAAGAAAAGTCATTGGGAGAAAATGATTGTTTGAAAAAAAGTTGAATGCAAAAGGTAAACTAGAGAAGTACAAACCCCACTTGGTAACAAAGGGATATTTTTAAGTAGAAGGAATTGATTTTGGTGAATTATTTTCTCTAGTTGCAAAATTGCTTCTATTATATTTCTTCTTTCTATTGATGTTACTTTTGATCTAGAAGTAGAGCATATGGAGGTGAAGAAAACATTCTTACATGGGTATCTGGAAGAAGAAATATACATGAAATAACTAGAAGGGTTCATAGTAAAGGGAAAGGAAGATCTATTATGTAAACTAAAAAATTCCATTTATGGTTTAAAGAAATCTCCAAGGATGTGGTACCAAACTTTTTACACATGCATACTTGGATTGGGGCTTGTGAGAAGCAAAGCTGATCACTGCGTATACTCCAAGAAGGATGGTGATCACTTCATTAACATAGTACTATATGTTGATGACATGTTGATGAGTGGAAACACCAAATATGTTATAAAGGAGGTGAAGTCTCAGTTGTCTTGCAAATTTGATATGAAATATCTCGATGCTGCAAACTTCATTATGGAAATGGAGATAAGAAGAGATCATGCAAACAGGATGATATGTTTACATCAAAGAAAATATGTTGAGACAATACTACAAAGATTTAACATGTAGGAAATTAAGTCGGTCAAGGTTCCTATTCTTGTAGGTTTAAAGTTATATAGAGAAGTGTCCCAAGACACAGGAAGAAGAAGAAGATATGTCATGAGTTCCATATGCCAGTTCATTTGGTAATTTGATGTATGCAATGGTATGTAGCTGAACAGAAATTGCTCATGCAGTGGGAGTTTTGAGACAATATATGTCAAAACTAGGAAAGGAGCATTGGACATATGTAAAGAGGGTATTTAGTTGTTTGTATGGAGCCATATATTATGCAATCTACTACCAAGGAATACCTATACCAAACAAAGTAATAAATGTACATGAATTTGTTGATGCATACTAGGATGTAGATCTTGATTGTAGAATATCTACAAGTGGGTATGTGTTCAATCTAATTGGAGGATCTATCTGTTGGATGAGAAAGGACAAGTTATATTTGCACTCTCAACTATAGACGATGAATACATGGTAGCCACTCATGCAAGAAAAGAATTTGTATGGTTGGAAATATTGTGTTCATGTATTGGGTTTGTACATAAAGCTATAAGGTTAGATTGTGATAGCAAAAGTGAAATCTTCCTAGAAAAGAACTGTGCTTATCATGCTAAAACAAAGCATATTGATGTGCACTATCACTTTATGAGAGATATAGTTGAATACAAGAAGGTTCTCTTGGAGAAGGTTGACAACTTCAAAAATTTTGCGAACTCATTAACAAATTATGTCAATAAATAGAAGTCCTCTTAGTGTAGATAATCTAAGGGAATTGATTCCCTGAACCTATGACTTTATGAGTACATGACTCATTTCTATGCAAAGAAATAAATAAGTGGGAGAATGTTGGGTATATGTTATACTCTTTTGATGTGCATGTGGAGGGGAGGTGCACCTTTCAGTGTTGCGTCTGACAATCCCTGTCGACACCTTCAAATTGTTTTGTCTATTTTTGGCTATTTTGGGATTTTTTCTAAAAATATGTAATTTAATCTTGGTTAAGGGATTAGGATCTATTTTTCTAATTAGGGTTAACATATTAATTTATTGGAGGCTATGAAATACCTATATTGTATTGTGAGGATTCATAATGATTGTGAGAAAAAATGAGGTGTGGCTCCAAGGTTTGTTGGTTTCCAATTAATGGTTTCCGGGGTAAACCTCTGTGTTTATGTGTGAATGATATGGTGTAACCTATGTTTTTTTAAATAATTTGTATGTGTTTATTCTCTACATAGGTTTAATACTTACACCTAATTTGTACACACTTATCACTCAAGAATTGCGCAAGAGATAGAGAGAGAGAGAGAGAGAGAGAGAGAGAGAGAGAGAGAGAGAGAGAGAGAGAGAGAGAGAGACAATCTACTACAGAAAGGGAGCTTATATTGTTGTTCTTGGGGCCTTACACTATACTTGGTTTAATTCTATATCAAGGAAGTATTGTTGGGTTTTCTCCCCAATGAGGGTTTCCTGGGATAAATCTCTATGATATTTTGTGTGGATGTGCTTGTGTTTGTCTCAGTGATAATTTTCTTATGTTTATGATGTTATGATGCTAAATTTTTTAAATATATTTCATAGCCATCAAAAGTATAACAATTCATAGCCTTTATCAATTTTTTGGGAAGCCCTGAATCCAAGGTAGTTGTGTAGTCCCATAGTGGAAATATTCTTATATGTTCTCCAAAACATGCCAAAACCTTTCTAAACCTGTAGATTCGATCCCAGACTGATATATGAAAGTAAATAGGAGTTCTCTAATATTTCAAAAGTTGAAAACCCTCACCCTTGGTTTTCAGGAAGTGTACAACAGAGGATCTAGTTTGCATATGTTGGGGAACCAAGGAGCCTTGGAGTAGAATTCATCACTGTTGATGTTTGAAACATAAATGGTCCTAATACATTGTTAAAAGGATCACTAAGATAGAATATCCCTCCCACTCCTCACAGTTCTTGCAATCACTCTCTCGATTCCTTGTTAAATTGACCAGTTTGATCATTTTAGTTCTATGTTTTGTTAAATATTTTGGTAAAATGAATTAATGTCCAATCAAATATAATTGGTACATTACAATGTAGGAATACACTAACGGAGATAAGGTTTTAGAATGATTCCATAGGATAGTAGGGTTGAAAAACTCCAATTCTTAATGTAGACAAAATGATCAACTATTGCATACAAGCAGGACTAGAAACATAGTGAATAGCAAAAAATGGAAGGAATATTAGCGAGTATGCAACAATAGTTATGGAACCCTGATAAAAACTTTAGAATAACTCTCAAATGAATGAATTTCATTGAGCATGAATAGATATTTAATACAAGAGGAGGTTTCTCTTTGGCTTCACCTTCCAAGAGGTCCATTGGATTCCAACAACATTATGCATCTTCTACTTATTAAACTGACATGTATTTACAATATGCACAAAATTAATTGTGGAACCATAATCCCGTAGGATTAGGTTTCCAACAAATAATTTTTTCTTGAATTATTTACCTACAATATCTCTCTATACATGTATGTATGTATGTACGTAATTTAGTATTTTGCTCGGTTTGAGACCAAGTTGAAACTTATTTTGATATTTTACTTAAGGTTGACATTGAAATATGTTTTTTGTTATTACTATTTTTCAATGCCACATGTCAAATTCATGTTGAGCAAGGAATCGTAGATATCCTTCATATTGGAATGTAGAAAATGCCTCTTAACATAACCAACTTCATGAGGGACATTGATACACTCTTAAAGGTATATAAGTATTCTCACCCAAGGTATCAACTATCTTAACAACCAAAATTTGTTCACCTATCTTGTCATAATTTTCAACATCATTATGCATTATAATTGACAATACGAAAGCCATTTTCCAACTCACACCATCGATATAACCCGAGGAATGATAAAAATACCCAAAAACTAAATTTCAAACTATAAAATTGTCCACTACTATGGCCTCAAAAATCACGACCCAGTCCTAAAAGGTTTTTTGGTCAAAATTTGTCATTTCACACTCCCTAACGAAGTAGTGGATAAAAGTAGAGACATACCTTGGTGTCATCAAAACCAATAACAGATCTAAATTCCAAAACCCTAACGTTTCCATTAAGCAGTAATAGAGATAGAGAGAATACACATTAGATATAGATCCTTCTCTTGGCCACTCTTGTTCCTATAAAATAATTCCTCAAGGTCACCATTTCAGCATCCAATTTGATTAATAAAAAGATGTTGTCATCCTGTTGTATTTCTTATAGAAAGGGAAAGATACTATAAGACCCTTCGGTGAGACCCCCTAAACTGATCATATGTATGATGTAAATATTGATATGCAAATGCGTATATGGCACAACAAATGTATATTTTAAAATTATCAATATAAATAAAAAATACAACAAGATTTGGATGTGGCAAATATTGATATGCAAATGCGTATATGGCACAACAAATGTATATTTTAAAGTTATCAATATAAATAAAAAATACAACAAGATTTGGATGTGGCGGAACGTTGAAGAGATGGGGATAGGTGAATTCACGAGTGAGAGGTAAGGGGGTTGTATATGGGCTAGGGGATTATGTTATGACCTTTTTGTCACCTTGATTACCTAAAGGAAGATCCTTGTTCTTAAAAAAGATTAAAACTCTATTCTTAACCTTGAAAACATGTTTAAGTGTTAAGTGTGATTTAATGGGTGATTAGGTGGGTGTCAGGTGTTTTGGGAAAAGTGTTGCATGGAAAAGAAAGGTTCAAGAAAAAGTTGAATCAGACATGGGGAAAAGGGACAAGGTTGATGGGAGGTGTATGAAAAAGGAAGTGTGTGCGACGTATAATGTAGAGCAGAGTAGGTAGGTCATAGATTTGGAACCAATAATTGGTAGTAGGGTCCAAGAACAACATGCTACTCAACCATTAAAACTTATCGTGTGAATTATCAACCAAAAATATTTCTCCATAACCATTGTTGAACCTATGATTGTATGCTAGATTGTTGTTAATGAAATGGATAGTTTGTACGAGAATAACTTTGGTGGAATTCTTGGGAAATGAACAACATTGATGGGTTTTTCAGTGGGGTGCTATTAGAAAGAAGCTAGAATGGTAAGTGTATTATTTGGCATGGAAATGGTTGTAGCCTCTTTTTCCTGGATGCTTGCAACTTTTGTAAACTCTTCAAGAATTGTGAGAATTCCCCCATGATAAATCTTATTATGGAATGAAATCCGGCTAAATCCTATTAGAGGAAATTTCAATTTAAAATGGGCCTTCCAAAAATTATACAAATTCCTTGTCATCATGTATTATCCAATCAAAATTCTTTAAAATTCAAAAAAAAACTACTTTGTTTGTTCGTATTTTTGACATATCCCCCTATGCTTTTACTCAAATTTTGATTAGGAGAGCTTGTTGGATGCGAAATTTGATTCCGCATCCAACAAGCTCTCACGATCAAAAATTGAGTAAAAGCACAAGGAGATATGTTGAAAATACGAACAAAAAAGTAGTTTTTTCTTTTCTTCCTCCAAAATTAATAAATATTATTTTATTATTTTATTAATTTTCCTTAGGAGGCCCATTTTGAGTTGAAATTTCCTCTAATGGGAAGATTCTCCTAATGAATTCACAAGTCCCAGCTCAAGGGTGGTGCTTTGTTGATATATTATTGAACAAAGTGGCCTAAGTTTGGGTGGAGCATGGATGTCATGAAGCTATTTTCCAATTATCTTGATTTCAAATAAGCGTTTGAAGTTAATTAATAACTTTTAATTGATTATATATCTAGTTGTGTGAAAGAACCTAATGTGCATGTTGTTTATGTTGAATGTTGGAAATTGATGAATTGTTGTTGTGTTTTGAAAATGAATTGATAATACAACATGTCCATGGTGTCGGTCAATCTGTATTTAAATGAATGTTTCCTTGGTTGGGAATTGGTAGTTAAGTCAATTAAGTGCCAAGGAATGTTAATGGTATTTTGAATGAGAACGAGTGAATGTTCATGGTTTGTTTTGTGTGTTTGTCAACACTGTGAACAAATGAATATATTTTGATTGGTTACTGGTAGTTAAGTCATTGGAATCCAAAATATTGTATGGGTTAATGGTTAATTAGATGCTTTGTTTGTGATATTCTATTATGTTTTAAGCATTACTAACTGGATTAAATGGATACAAAATGTCATCGTTTTCCCAATTCTAGTAAACTAATTCAAGGGGCAGTTTGCTTTTGTTTTCATGAGTACATGATTGGCTATTAAAGATTATGCTTTGTTCATTACCTGTTAATTGTTCTATGTTTTAATCAAATTGTGGGAGAATTTATTAATAAGTTCATTTTTTTTGGTATGCTCAATTCATGTAGATTTGAATTGAAGTGGAACAAGTATTTCATCGTTGTAATTAAAGTGAAGTTAGGCTATTCCTTGGATTGTTCATACTTTGCATGAAGAATGATGATGCACATATACTAAATCTGTTTCTGAGATTTAAGATTGTGTCTTGTTGGTGATTCCTTTGTTGACATTCAGATATACAAAGAAATATATTAACTTATGTGAGTCTAGAATGTTGGATTAAAAGCCTATATTTTTGCAAAGAGTGGCAAGTTTCCTTGGTCGTTTTTCATGTTTCTATTATGTTTGAGTGTCTTTCAAGGAACTTGACACATGTATATTTGAACAGGGTCTCAATACCAAGACGTGGACAAATACTAGATAAGTTCCAACTGTATTTCTTTCCTTATTCATTTTTCATAAAAATGGCTAAGTATTAAATTATGAAATTGAAGAAGTTGTAACAGTGAATTTTGTGCCAATGTGTCAATGTCAACGTTTCAACATCAAGATCGACTTACTAAAGTGTTAATGTATTTTCTATACAATTTCAAAGTGATGGTGCTAATGTGCTAACATTAGGATCGGTAGTTTAATATTAATGTTGTGTCACATCAAAGCTGATGTTCTCATGTTGACATGACAACATCGAGATCAGATTGACCATTAAAATTGTTTTTTTGTTTTTTCTTAATGTCTGACTCCCAATATCAAGAGGCCCAAGTTCTGATAGTTCTGATAGTTCTGATAGCGTCTGACGATCCCTGTCGACACCTTCAAATTGTTTTGTCTATTTTTGTCTATTTTGGGATTTTTTTCTAAAAATATGTAATTTAATCTTGGTTAAGGGATTAGGATCTATTTTTCTAATCTGTGTTAACATATTAATTTATTTGAGGCTACGAAATACCTATATTGTATTATGAGGATTCATAGTGATTGTGAGAAAAAATGAGGTGTGGCTCCATGGTTTGTTGGTTTCCAATGAAGGGTTTCCAGGGTAAACCTCTATGTTTATGTGTGAATGATATGGTGTAACCTATGTTTTTCTTAAATAATTTGTATGTGTTTCTTCTCTACATAGGTTTAAAACTTACACCTAATTTGTACACACTTATCACTCAAGAATTGCGCAAGATATAGAAAGAGAGAGAGAGAGAGACAATCTACTACAGAAAGGGATCTTATATTCTTGTTCTTGGGGCCTTACACTTTATTTGGTTTAATTCTATATCAAGGAAGGATTGTTGGGTTTTCTCCCCAATGAGGGTTTCCTGGGATAAATCTCTATGATATTTTGTGTGGATGTGCTTGTGTTTGTCTCAGTGATCATTTTCTTATGTTTATGATGTTATGATGCTAATTTTTTTTAATATATTTCATAGCCATCAAAAGTATAACAATTCATAGCCTTTATCAATTTTTTGGGAAGCCCTGAATCCAAGGTAGTTGTGTAGTCCCATAGTGGAAATATTCGTATATGTTCTCCAAAACATGCCAAAACCTTTCTAAACTTGTAGATTCGATCCTAGACTGATATATGAAAGTAAATAGGAGTTCTCTAATCTTTCAAAAGTTGAAATCCCTCACCCTTGGTTTTCAGGAAGTGTACAACAGAGGATCTAGTTTGCATATGTTGGGGAGCCAAGGAGCCTTGGAGTAGAATTCATTACTGTTGATGTTTGAAACATAAATGGTCCTAGTACATTGTTAAAAGGATCACTAAGATAGAATATCCCTCCCACTCCTCACAGTTCTTGCAATCACTCTCTCAATCCCTTGTTAAATTGACCAGTTTGATCATTTTAGTTCTATGTTTTGTTAAATATTTTGGTAAAATGAATTAATTTCCAATCAAATCTATTATTGGTACATTACAATATAGGAATACACTAATGGAGATAAGGTTTTAGAATGATTCCATAGGATAGTAGGGTTGAAAAACTCCAATTCTTAATGTAGACAAAATGATCAACTATTGCATACAAGCAAGACTGGAAAGCATAGTGAATAGCAAAAAATGGAAGGAATATTAGCGAGTATGCAACAAGAGTTATGGAACCCTGATAAAATTTTTAGAATAACTCTCAAATGAATGAATTTCATTGAGCATGAATAGATATTTAATACAAGAGGAGGTTTCTCTTTGGCTTCACCTTCCAAGAGGTCCATTGGAGTCCAAGAACATTATGCATCTTCTACTTATTAAACTGACATGTATTTACAATATGCACAAAATTAATTGTGGAACCATAATCCCGTAGGATTAGGTTTCCGACAAATATTGTTTTCTTGAATTATTTACCTACAATATTTCTCTATACATGTATGTATGTATGTACGTAGTTTAGTATTTTACTCTGTTTGAGACCAAGTTGAAACTTATTTTGATATTTTACTCAAGGTTGACATTGAAATATGTTTTTTGTTATTACTATTTTTCAATGCCACATGTCAAATTCATGTTGAGTAAGGAATCGTAGATATCCTCCATATTGGAATGTAGAAAATTCCTCTTAACATAACCAACTTCATGAGGGACATTGATACACTCTTAAAGGTATATAAGTATGCTCACCCAAGGTATAAACTATGTTAAAAACCAAAATTTGTTCGCCTATCTTGTCATAATTTTCAACATCATTATGCATTATAATTGACAATACGAAAGCGATTTTCCAACTCACACCATCCATATAACCCGAGAAATGATAAAAATACCCAAAAACTAAATTTCAAACTGTAAAATTGTCCACTACTATGGCCTCAAAAATCACAGCCCAGTCCTAAAAGGTTTTTTTGGTCAAAATTTGACATTTCAAACTCCCTAACGAAGTAGTGGATAAAAGTAGAGACATGCCTTGGTGTCATCAAAACCAATAACAGATCTAAATTCCAAAACCCTAACGTTTCCATTAAGCAATAATAGAGATAGAGAGAATACACATTGGATATAGATCCTTCTCTTGGCCACTCTTGTTCCTATAAAATAATTCCTTAAGGTCACCATTTGAGCATCCAATTTGATTAATAAAAAGATGTTGTCATGCTGTTGTATTTCTTATAGAAAGGGAGGGATACTATAACACCCCTGGGTGAGACCCCCTAAATTGATCATATGTATGATGTAAATATTGATATGCAAATGCTTATATGGCACAGCAAATGTATATTTAAAAATTTTCAATATAAATAAAAAATACAACAAGATTTGGATGTGGCGGAACATTGAAGAGATGGGGATAGGTGAATTCACGAGTGAGAGGTAAGGGGGTTGTATATGGGCTACGGGATCATGTTATGACATTTTTGTCACCTTGATTACCTAAAGGAAGATCCTTGTTCTTAAAAAAGATTAAACATATATTCTTAACCTTGAAAACATGTTTAAGTGTTAAGTGTGATTTAATGGGTGATTAGGTGGGTGTTAGGTGTTTTGGGAAAAGTGCTGCATGGAAAAGAAAGGTTCAAGCAAAAGTTGAATCAAACATGGGGAAGAGGGCCAACGTTGATGGGAGGTGTATGAAAAAGGAAGTGTGTGCGACGTAGAATGTAGAGTAGAGTAGGTAGGTCATAGATTTGGAACCAATAATTGGTAGTAGGGTCCAAGAACAACATGCTACTCAACCATTAAAACTTATCCTGTGAATTATCGACCAAAACTATTTCTCCATAACCATTGTTGAACCTATGATTGTATGCTAGATTGTGGTTAATGAAATGGATAGTTTGTACAGGAATCATTTTGGTGGAATTCTTTGAAAATGAACAACATTGATGGGTTTTTCAGTGGGGTGCTATTAGAAAGAAGCTAGAATGGTAAGTGTATTATTTGGCATGGAAATGGTTGTAGCCTATTTTTCCTGGATGCTTGCAACTTTTGTAAACTCTTCGAGAATTGTGAGAATTCCCCCATGATTAATATTATTATGGAATGAAATTCGGCTAAAGCCTATTAGAGGAAATTTCAATTTAAAATGGGCCTTCCAAAAATAATACAAATTACATGTCATCACGTATTATCCAATCAAAATTCTTTAAAATTAAAAAAGGGAGCACCTCTTAAACAATTTTTTAATATAAATTTGGGGATAGGTATCATAAAAAAAAACTACTTTGTTTGTTCGTATTTTTGACATATCCCCCTTTGCTTTTACTCAAATTTTGATCAGGAGAGCTTGTTGGATGCGGAATTTGATTTCGCATCCAACAAGCTCTCCCGATCAAAAATTGAGTAAAAGCACAAGGAGATATGTCGAAAATACGAACAAAAAAGTAGTTTTTTCTTTTCTTCCTCCAAAATTAATAAATATTATTTTATTAATTTATTAATTTTCCTTAGGAGGCCCATTTTGAGTTGAAAATTCCTCTAATGGGAATATTCTCCTAATCAATTCACAAGTCCCAGCTCAAGGGTGGTGCTTTGTTGAGATATTATTGAACAAAGTGGCCTAAGTTTGGGTGGAGCATGGATGTCATGAAGCTATTTTCCAATTATCTTGATTTTAAATAAGCGTTTGAAGTTAATTAATAACTTGTAATTGATTATATATCTAGTTGTGTGAAAGAGCCTAATGTGCATGTTGTTTATGTTGAATGTTGGAAATTGATGAATTGTTGTTGTGTTCTGAAAATGAATTGATAATACAACATGTCCATGGTGTCGGTCAATCTGTATTTAAATTAATGTTTCCTTGGTTGGGAATTGGTAGTTAAGTCAATTAAGTGCCAAGGAATGTTAATGGTATTTTGAATGAGAACGAGTGAATGTTCATGGTTTGTTTTGTGTGTTTGTCAACATTGTGAACAAATGAATATATTTTGATTGGTTACCGGTAGTTAAGTTATTGGAATCCAAAATATTGTATGGGTTAATGGTTAATTAGATGCTCTGTTTGTGATATTCTATTATGTTTTAAGCATTACTAACTGGATTAAATGGATACAAAATGTCATTGTTTTCCCAATTCTAGTAAACTAATTCAAGGGGCAGTTTGCTTTTGTTTTCATGAGTACAAGATTGGCCATTAAAGATTATGGTTTGTTCATTACCTGTTAATTGTTCTATGTTTTAATCAAATTGTGGGAGAATTTATTAATAAGTTCATTTGTTTTGGTATGCTCAATTCATGTAGATTTGAATTGAAGTGGAACAAGTATTTCATCGCTGTAATTAAAGTGAAGTTAGGATATTCCTTGGATTGTTCATACTTTGCATGAAGAATGATGATGCACGTATACTAAATCTGTTTCTGAGATTTAATAATGTGTGTCTTGTTGGCGATTCCTTTGTTGACATTCAGATATACAAAGAAATATATTAACTTATGTGAGTCTGGAATGTTGGATTAAAAGCCTATATTTTTGCAATTTTAGCAAGTGGAAAGTTTCCTTGGTCGTCTTTCATGTTTCTATTATGTTTGAGTGTCTTTCAAAGAACTTGACACATGTATATTTGAACAGGGTCTCAGTACCAGGATGTGGAAAAATACTAGATAAGTTCCAACTGTATTTCTTTCCTTATTCATTTTTCATAAAAATGGCTAAGTATTAAATTATGAAATCAGAGAAGTTGTAACAGAGACTTTTGTGCCAATGTGTCAATGTCGACGTTTGGACGTCAAGATCGACTTACTAAAGTGTTAATGTATTTTATATACAATTTCAAAGCGATGGTGCTAATGTGCTAACATTAGGATCGGTAGTTTAATATTAATGTTCTGTCACATCAAAGCTGATGTTCTCATGTTGACATGACAACATTGAGATCAGATTGACCATTAGAATTGTTTTTTTCTTTATTCTTAATGTCCGACTCCCAATATCAAGAGGCCCAAGTTCTGATATCATAACATCAACGTCGAAGTGTTAGTTTTCATATTTTCCTTGTGTGCGCCGACTTCCAACTACTAACATCGAGATTGACACGTCAGGAGGTTTATTGTTATTAATTTTTTTCGGAGTAAGCTAGCTATGGAGCAATCCTCCCTCATCTAACGGAGGAGGAGCAAAGTTAACGTTGACTTTGCTCCTCCTCCGTCCGATGGAGGGAGGATTGCTCCATTGCTAGCTCACTCCATTTTTTTCTTGTTCCAAATTTTAAATTTTGATGAGTCGACACCAGGATCGGAAAGTTGGAGTAGTATTAGTTGTTGTTTATCGGTCGTTGCCGACTTTCAACTTTATATTTTTCGATGTCCCAGATTTTAAAGTTAGAAGTGTCTTGTTGTTGTTTATATGCTGCCATCTCCTGACTGTCGACATTGGGGAAGTCAGGAGCCCAATGTCGAGGAAGGCATGCTGGTAGTGTTTTGTTATGATATGTTTTAACATTGCTGAATTCCAACTACTGATGCCGACAATACTGATGCCGACAATGTCATGATTGACATGGAAAATTTGAAATCAACATGTTATGTTGAGATTGAAAGGTTTATTAAGTTATGTATTTGTTGACATTTATACTTCTTAATTCCGATATCGAAAGAGTTAGAGGGATCTACTAAATTTAGGAAGACAAAATTAAACTGTTGTGACTTCTATTTATGATATTTAATTGATTGTTTGTCATATTATAATATTTAATTGAGTTTTTTAAGTTCTAATTAATTATGCTTCCACATTTTTTATTTTTTGGAGATTCATTATTATTTGTTTAAATAAGTTTTTATTATTTTTTTTAGTGGTTTCAGAGCCTTGGTTAGCACCCTATGTCTGCTTTTATCTACAATTGGTTATGTGTGTAGATGTATACTGTGAGGGTTATTACAGAGTGGTATCAAAGTGAAGGTTATGAATCTTGAACCTCTTGGGTGTAAGAATGTATGAATAGAGTTTTTATGAATATGCATTATTTAAGATTTTTTTGGAGTAGCAAAAATGTTGAATTCTGATTGAAAGCTACAGAATGGATTGTTACTATTGAATTCAGTTTCCAAGTAAGGAGATAGAGGGACGTAAAGAATGGAATAAAGTACATAAATGTCTCACTTTAAGAAATAAGCCTAGATTAGGTGATCAAAATACAGAATCAAGTGGTCTCCGAACAGATATGGGAAAAAAGGAGGTATATCATACTTTGAAGAATTTACAAACTAGAAATGAATGAATCCTCCAAATCTTGGAGAAACAAAGCCAGGTGAATTTTCAAGTGATGCAAGATTCGATAAAACTACAAAAACAAATGCACTATCTTCTATGTAGGAAATACATGAAGAGGAGAATTTAAGCCAAATATTTCCTAAGAGGTGCCGAAATCAAATAAGTAAATTTTATATGAAAAGAAGCACCGAAATTTTCATTGGTTAGTTGAAATCTATCATGGAGAAAAGTAATCAAATGAAAATAATTAAACCCTATCTAAAAGACATCAGAAGATAAAGAGAGACAAGAGTGAATTACAGGGTGAACTCTAGAAGATTAAACCTCTCACCTTTGATGGAGAAAAATCAGGGGAGAATGCAAAAATATGGCTACTGGTTACATGATTATTCTAACCATTAAGAAGCGTGGATTTCCATTTAAAATATTCATGGTAAAGCTTACCAATGGTGGAAACATATGAAGGAGGTATACAAGTTGGATGAAAGGAAAATTTCATGGTGGAAATTTCAGAAGTTATGCAAGCATGAATATATGTCCTGACAATACTACAACAAAAAAATGCAAGAGTTATTTGAAGTCGGCCCGAGGAATAAATCTATGGAAGAATATGAGAAATGATTCTTAGAACTGATAAGTTACGTTGACTTCATTCGAGATGAGAAAGTTAAAGTACAATGTTTTCTCAGTGGGTTACCAACGTATTATAAATATTAGATCTATTATGATTAGCCTCATACCTTGAAGGAATGTGTTCAGAAGGATAAGTGCTTGTTTAACAGGGTAAAATTAGACAAGGTGTACATAAAATTGGGAATGTTAAGCTAAAAGAGAAGCAGGATATGATGGAAAAATGGTCTAAACCTTTTAAGGATAAGAAGTACCAATATACTTTTTCCAGTCAGCCAGTTTTGAAAGGTAAATTGAAGGTAGCAGAGTCGGTGGGACAGAAACCACCTTTTCAAGTAGAATTCTAGAACTGTGAAGGAGATCACTATGCTAGGGAATTCCCCAAGAAAAGAAATAATAAGGATGAAAACATGTATAATGTTCAAGAATCTACTATAATGGAATATGTAGGGAGAAACATTTATCGAATATATGCAGCCTTTGATAATCACCAAGTAGAGTGTTATCGCTTGGATTTTTACCCTTAGTTGTGGGAGGATAATTCCAAGGTAACCACAAAACCAATATTTAGGAGGAAAGATGGCTTCTTTCCTACCAGAGAGGGGTCTCTCAATAAATAAACACAAAAGCCATCAATTTATTCAAACAAATAACTTTAAGGATTGTAATGGATGAAACAAGTGGCTAACATTGGGCATGGAGTCAAAATCACAAGCTATGTATCAATGATAGTGCTTTGCAAAACAATTTCGTCATAGAGGAAGGGTAATTACGTTTTTACAGTCAGTTCATTGATTGTATGTTGGTCAAGTGGAAAAAATGAACAATCCATTAGCATGGGCATCAAAAGATGAATCCAATATTAACTTTAGAGGAAAAAAGTTTGTGGATGCTTGAAATCAAATAACCAAAAAATAAACATATGAATTCTGATTTAGTATACACTTATACAAGAATGAAAGATAACATGAAATACATTGATAATATGAAAATGAAGTATAAATTGTAATAAGAACAAGACAAGAATCTATAACAAAAAACTTGCTTGGCTTTGCAATTTTATTAACTTAAAAACTATGTTACAAAACTTTTTCTCTTTCTCATGGGTTCCAACCCTCATTACATTACAAAATGGTGCTTTTATACATCAAGATTGATCCTTGAGCTACAACTACCAACATCCTAAAAATAGGCATTTGTGGCTACCTTATTACAGCTGTCAATTAACTCCTAATAAATTAATCTTTTAAGCTACTTGGAAAATCTATTAACTTATTTTAAATAATACTTGTCTTCAACATGGCTCAAGACTTAAGATGAACTTCTTCACTGATGTAATTTGTATTTCATCTTGCCAATTTTTTTATGGTTTTCCATTGATCTCTAGATGGCACCTACAAACTTGCCATCTCTTTTTATATCACTCTTAACTCCACATGGTCCTCATAAGAGATAGGTGGCAGATGAGCACCAATTGTTCTGAATGTATTTACAAACTCAAATTCCACTGCCAACTTGTCAATTATAATTTTTCTAGATAAGGACTGAGTCATGTCCTCAATTGTTTTGTGATCTAATCTGGATTTAACAAGCAATACATGATGTTCAGATTGGGAAATAAGCGTGCCATCCTATTCCTAAAAAGAAGGAAAACCCTTTTCAAATAATGACATAAATGATCCTTAAAATTTTTCACTTGATGCAACATTATATCAATATTTGCTTGAAATATTTTAATATGTTGATGTTTTCCCACAACTTTCCTATCCCAAGTGATTACTGCAATCCTATCCTTAATGCTCATTCTTCTTAATTCCTCTTCATACAAAGTGTTCAGTAAATTTATGGTATTTCTGGTTGAATCTACTGGTTTTATATTCAAAGCTTCCATCGCGGTTGTACAACTTTGTTTTCATGCATTAATCACCATTTATTTATCTTGAATATAATTTAATATGGTTTTATCCTGCAAGCCTCTCAAATTATCATATCCCATAGGAGATGTCTGGCTCCCTACACTAGTAACTTTCCTGAGAATTGTTTTACCAATTTTTCATTCTTGTCCAACAACTCTTTATTTTTTACTCTCAAACAGTTTCCTCTCTTCCTCTTTATTTTTGTTTTCTTCATCCACGTTCTAATTTTGACTATTAAAACCCATATCTCCTTTTCTCTTAGGCTAGAATGTGACATAGCCTGAAGAATGGCCTCGGTATTTGTTTTTGTACTTGGTTGTTATTGATTCTCTTTTATGTTTGCCTTTTCTCTCCTTTTCCAAAATCAACTGGTTTTCATTTAAAACATCTATTTTTACACTAAGGAATTTTTTTTTCCTTTTCCCATTGATTTTTCTCTCCAATAAGATTCAATAATTTATCTTTGGATTCATTCCATTCCCGATATAATAATTCTTTTTCTTTTTCTAACTCTATTAATTCAGAGTCCTAAATTAATTGAGTTGTTAGAATTTTCAATTTCTTTTTTAACAACTGGATAGTGTTGTCCTTTCATCCCGAATTTTATGTGTTACTTTTCATCTATCTACCTCACTATCCATAGTCAACATATCTCCCTAAATATTTTTTATTTGCTGTTGATGCACTTTGTTATCCACCTTTTCTTGTCTCAATTGATTTTCTATTTTAGACATTGTGTATTGTAGCTTTGACACCTTCATAGTAGATTTCATTAAGTCAGAATAAATGACTTCCCCGGTTTTTATGTAAATGAATCATGTGAGGTATTGGGATGTATTTCAAGTTCAACTTCAATTCAGTAATTCTATTTCTAATATCTACTGCTAGATTCAAATTATTTCTTGCATGATATTTGACAGTAACTAAAGAAACCTCCTTGTTTGAAATATTTCTAACCTATGAATATAGCTTCAAGGATTCTTTTGAAGAGATATCCTTATCTTTCCTATATTTTTCCTATAGATCATTTCTATATTTGAATTCGTCACTGGATCCTTCCTATATTTATGGAAAATCATATTCCTGGATTTCAAAGGCTGGACCATTAACCTTTTCCTTCTTTTTCTTACTTTCAACCTTAACTAATTCTCCCTCTAACTCATTATTTTTCCTTTTGGGTGCCTCTGAGTCTTCTTCTTCTATTAAATTGAGCACATAGATCTATGGACAAACACACAATTCACAAGATAGATCACACAATTTACTCAGTTATTGAAGAAAGAAACAGTGCAAAAATGGCTTGCAGCTATGAATGCTTTTCATTAATAAAAGAGTAATTAGATAACTAATTACAATGAAGTACAATGGCTTAAATAGCCACATTCAATTCGAATCCACATGATGAAATTTGAATTGATTAGACTCTACTTGAATGTAGGTAACTAAGACCTTGTCTAAATCACTGTCGGAGGACTCAATAGTTAACTGGCCTTTTCTAAACCATTATCAGAATTCAACGAAGTTCTAAAACATAAGTCAAGTGTCTACTTCAATGTTGACTGAGGCTAACTGAGTGTGGTAGGTGAGAAATGCACCTCTCTTGCATGTAGCCATGCAAACATAGTGCTAATTGAATGTAGAGGACTAGAACTGAATGTAACTGACTCCTAACTCAGATTGACTAGTCACTAACTGAACTCAACTGATGAAGGTTGGTATTGACACTCCGAGTGGCTCCTAAATTGTAGGGATTGGTCTAGGAGGATCATAAACTGATGCATGCAAGTGGAATTAGTGGAAATAGGCCTCAACTAGTGTTCCCCACACTTTAGTAACTAGAACATGTGCCCCAATCAGGCCAAGTGGACCCAATGGTGCTAGTGACTAAAAATAGACTGGATGGACTCCCGATTTAGACATGACTCCCAATTTAGACTTATGACCAAATTGGAAAAGGGAGGATTAATAATACTAACACCCCCCCTAAATGATAACTTGGACAATCTGTAGGCCCTGGTAACTAAGACCATAGGTCACCCATTACATCAAGTAAAGTAAAGTAACTGCTCAATACAAGGAGCTGGGGAAAAAACTACATGGGAAAAAATCCCCCCCTCTAATTAAGCAGGTAGAATCAGGATCAATCTAGTTCTTCTGTGCATAGGTATCCTGGGGCCTAGAATGTGAACCTCTCCATCATTATGTCTGGAGGAATATTCCTCTTTGGAAGAAGAATTATATGCTCAACTAAATCAGAAATATAGACATCTGCCGAATGAAGATTGGACCCATGTAGAGCAACTGAAATCAACTGATAAGTGAGAAAAGGTTCTTGAGGATTTAGAACATGCGAGGAACACTCAATAAAATGATATGTTTCAGCCATGAACAGAAAACTATGAGTGGTAAAATCATCCCCAATTGTTAGGAGCAAGTGTTCAAGTGGATGCAAAATGTCTTCCTCTTTACTAGTTCTGTGAGGAGATGAGCATGTGATCAATGGTAGAGAAGCACCGGGACTGTTGAGAGCAAATGATTGAGATACATAGTCTGATATAGCTTCTGAAATAGCTAATAAATCAAATAATAAAATATCAGCAACCTCATAAGAGGAAACTAACACCAAATCCCTAGTAGTTGTTTTGAAGAGAAATTGCGGTACTTGATTTTTCACACCGAAATTGGTGAGAGAAGCTACAAGCATGACTGAAAGATCTTGGATTTTAAAATTTGAACCAAATAATATCAGATCATAAATTAAAATAGATCTAAATATGTTCACAACAGATCCAAAACTGTGAAATGAAATCAAATCCCCAGGAGCAGTTTTGTAGGAGAATTGCAGTACTTGTTTCTTCACACCGTTGATGAGAACGGCTACAAGCAGTATTGAAAGATTATGAATTTGGAATATTAAACCAAGAAGTATCATATAATATCCAAATAATATCATATCATATCCAAAGAAATGGTCAACCAAGACAATGTATGCACATCTTTCTTCTTCTTCAAAATTCTGACTTTTTGTGCATGCAATCCTGCAAGAATTTGCTGGAAGATCTAGATCATGGGGAGCGAATGGATCACTCTGATAATCTGATATTTCTTCCAAAATATCCAATTTATTACATATTTTCACACCAGCAGCAACATTAGAGGGAGAAAAATCAAATTTCTCTTCACTTTTGGAAGCAATTACTGGCAAATTTGCATAGAATTCAAAGGAAAATCACCGTTGAATGTTTGCATGGAAGTGCAGTGGTGTTTTTCTTAAATATCAGAGATTAAAATGTCTTATTTTGTTTCATCCATATGAGGATATGATATATCAGAGATCTCATGAACTTCCAAAGCATCAGGAGAAGGAGTCACTGTAAGGAGACTGTCTTCAATTCGAATTGACTATGTAGAAGATTCTGCTTCTTCTTCATTTTGAGCAACTTCATCAGAGGGAGTGGAGGCCAATATTTTTGTATCAAGGATGATTATGGTGCTGGATGTGCTCTCCAAATTTCTATTATGATCCTCATCAATCATTCCAATGGTTATGTCCAATATTTTCCAGAGATCCTTTGGGTTTTTAACAAATATTTTGACGTAGCGCATGCTAGGAGAAAGGGCCATACACATTGTTCCATAAGCTGCATCACATTTATTAAGCCATCCATCCTCTCTATCAAAGGACTTTTCGTCAATTCCAATAGACACCTCATAGATATCTTGTCTCTTCAGAGATGCAACCATCTTCATCTTCCATTCTGAATAGTTTGTGAATAGGGTGAGAAGAGGAACTGATGAATCTAGAATTGATGAAGCCATTCGAAGTTGTACCTGAAAAAACACAAAAGGGGTATCATAATTTTGACAGCATGCAAATTTCAGGTTTTCATCACACCCAGCATAGTTGATCAAGCTTGTTCAACAATTCCTTAACTTGGAGTATTAAGTGGTAAACCTTCTGCTTCTGGTGTAGAGTTGGAAGGAGCAATTTTGCTCAAAAATGATCCAGTAGGAGATATGAGGAGGAGAAGTGCCTTTTACACCAAGGATATGATACCATATTAAATTGAGCACATAGATCTGTGGACAAACACACAATTCACAAGATATATCACACAATTTACTTAGTTATTGAAGAATGAAACAGTGCAAAAATGGATTGCAACTGTGAATGCTTTTCATTAATCAAAGAGTAATTATATAAATAATTACAATGAAGTACAATGGCCTAATTAGCCACATACAATTCGAATCCACATGAGGAAATTCAAATTCATTAGACTCTACTTGACTGTAGGTAACTAAGACCTTGTCTAAATCACTGTCGGAGGACGCAATAGTTAACTAACCTTGTCTAAACCATTACCGGAGTTCGACGGAGTTATAAAACACAAATCCAGTTCTACTTCAATGTTGACTAAGGATAACTAACTATGGTAGGTGAGAAATGTGCCTTGCCTGCATGCAGCCATGCAAACCTAGTGCTAACTGAATGTAGAGGACTAGAAATTAATGTAACCAACTCCTAACTCAGCTTGACTAGTCACTAACTGAACTCAACTGATGAAGGTTGGTATCGGCACTCCCAGTGGCTCCTAAATTGTAGGGATTGGTCTAGGAGGCTCCTTAACTGATGCATGCAAGTGAAATTAGTGGAAATAGGCCTCAATTAGTGTTCCCCACACTTTAGTAACTGGAACATGTGCCCCAATTAGGCCAAGTGGACCCAATGGTACTAGTGACTAAAAATAGACTAGATGGACTCCCAATTTAAACTTATGACCAAATTGGACAACGGAGGATTACTAATCCTAACATCTTCAACCTCCACAACTTATGAATGGATTCTTTTACCAGTTATTTCCATTTTTCTCGGGGTTGGAATTATTATTGTTGTTGATTTTACTATGGCAGATGGATTCACTTGTAGAGTTTCTATATCCTCCATATCCTTTCATCTAATCCATCCACCTCATGATGTTCAAATTATTTATTCTTATTTCACTGTCTCCTCCGAGAGATAATGTGATGTGGGTCATAATTTTATAGAGTATCCTTTTTAAAATTCATTTCTTGTAGAATACCTTCAACCACAGGGGGTGCAGCCTTATTTTTTATAATGAAAGGTCCCACTTTTAGAGGAAATTTGATTTCATAACCCTTTCTGAAATTGATAAAATGTTTTTTTTCTACATCCAGCTTCTTCCTGATGAACTCCAGGGAAAAAATACTGGGTGTTAGGAATGTTGGTAAGGTGTATAGTTCATGGAAAAAATCATAAACTCTGATTATAGTATGTTCCTTCAACAAAAACTAGTCTCCCATTCTTCTATCAGGAGTAAAATGCAATATTTCCTGCATTTATGGAAAAACTCTAGGTACCTTACTCTGAAACATCAATCTATAGATATATGCCATTATAAGGTTCATGTAATTGAATATGTTATTGTTGATTTATGTAGTAAGCAACATTTCTGTATATTGCAAGTTTTCATGATTGAAGAAAAAAAACATCCAAACCAAATAGGATTGGAATCTAAAATGCATGGTTGTGTGGAAATTCACCAACTGAGAATCGATATTCTCATCCATGAATTCATCATATTTAAGACAAGGTAATTGATTGGACTATGACTTTGGATTACTCATACTCATTTTAAACAAAAAACTCAGTAATAACTCTGGGACAAATCTATCTATATCCAAAACCAAAAAATGATTCAACATGGAAATAACCAGCTGGGATTTTTTAGTAAACAAGATAATATCAAGGGAAAAAGTTAATTTGCAATGGACACGTCAATTTTAAGGAACTTAGATAAACATATTTGTTTCTTCTGAATGGAGGCATGTCTGAATTGTTGAATTTGGTATCCCTCAACAAATTATTCCTGATTCGAGGTAAATGACGATGAGACCTCAAGGGAGTCTCTGATAACAAGGGAATATACAAGAAAAAATATTTTAGACATAGCAAAATCCATTATTACTCTCTCAAAATAGGAATAATTTGATATGCACTAAGAAACGAAGTCGGGAAAGTTTAGGGTTTATTCAGGGAAAAAATAATGGGATTGGGACTGATAAACACCGTGCGGGTTAGTTCCTTAGTATTTAAAGGACTTTAGTTTATCTTTCAGTTCATGGACTAGACCAAAGGAAAAAATAATTTGAAATACATAACCATCCTTGTCTTTGAATAGTTCCCCTAGTTTCTCAAATTCCAAGACCTATGCTTCAATTTCCCCTCTGCCATCCATTTTCAAATAACAATTAGCAGGTTAATACGTTGCCTACATGGATTATTGGCGATTGGAAAGGTATTTTTCCAACTTGGATTCATCCATGTAGAGACATTTTCTTCTCTAATGCAAAAAGGAAAAATAACAACAAACACGTGCGCATTTTCTTAATAATATCTTGGCATTAGTGGTTTCGGGATTGGGAGGAGTGGTTTTCTCCTATCGCTTTTCTCCCAGCAGAATGATCCTCCACCCACCACGTTGAAGGTGTTAAAAATATACTAGATCGGGCTTCCTCCATTTCTCGCACATGTTGTGGGATCGGAACACATCTCTACCATAGATCCAATCCACCACTCATCTTAAGTCATCGATCATGACCCCCCTTTAACCTATACCTTTTCATATTTCGTTGCTCACTGATCATTTCTCCTTACGTGTAGCTTCTTCCAGTGGACTCCTTATCTGCCTTTGATCGTCTTGTCCCTTCATCATGATCCATTGATTATATCTGCCTCTTAACCTTTACCTTTATTTTTTTCGATCACTTCTCCTTCTTTTTTGTGCACAACATTTCCTAGCAGATTCCATATTGGTTGTAGATTTTCCCTATATTTTACCTCCACTGTCGATCAAACTTGATCCTTAACCTTCTCTGCTCATCATTACATCCATCATCAACCCAATAATTCATCTTTCATCTTTTGCTAGCGGAATCCTTACTCATTGTTGATCTCTCTTCCCCATAGATATAGATCGCTGATATTTTCATCATAGACCACAAGCACCCTTTTTTGTTCCTTAAGCCTCTTTTAAATTTTATCGTATGGTTTCATGGGAAAAACAAAAAACATGGTTTCTATTTTTCCTCCATTCTACCAGCCATGGTCTCATTAGAAAAAACTTCAAAATTTTAAGCTCCTTATTGGGGCTTAAACCCCTCTTCTCACCAATAACAAAATCAATGCTAACAAATGGATCCCAATGGGGATGATATCCTCCCCGTGAGGTAGCAAAGAACCCATAGACCAGTTCCAATGCTATTATTCTGTGCAAATTTATGCTTCAAAATAAAATGGAAACTCTACTCTTTTTATTTTTTTTGTTAATAAACCAAAGAAAAATGAAAAACCTCAAGATCTTAGGGCCTTCACTTTGGGATTTAAATATTTCAACCTACCATCTGTACTCATCTTCCAATCAAATAAATATATACAAATACTTTACAAAAGTTCTTTCATATTCATGACAAATAATGTTTCAGAAACCTTCCATTAACAGAGCCTCACTTAACTTGAACCCCATTTTGATTTTGTAGAATAAAAGAGGTATCTCCCATGTATGCAACAATGATATATGGACCCTTCCACAAATGATGGAACTTTCCATGTTTTTCATCCTTTCTTGCATCCCACTTCAAAACCAAATCATCAACCCGAAATGTACTGCTCTTCTTCTACCCTCCTATCAAAAGTCTTTTTCATCATTTCCTAAAGGACCTATACCTTATTATATGCTCTTTCTCTCAACTCATTTAGCTCAATTATTTGATTTATTCTCCTCTGCATGTGATTTGGTTCTTCATCCTTCTCTTGTAACAAATTCATCACTTGCAAACCCAAAGAATTCGGAAATATCACTTCTGCTCCATACACCAACTAAAAATGTGACATTCCAATAGCTCTTTTTGTACTTATCATGTCTACCCATAAAGCATATTTCAGGTTGGTGTGCCATGCTCTTTTATTTTCTTCCAGAATTTTCTTTATTATACTTACCAAATTTTTATTTGATGATTCAGCAAAACCATTCCCTTAAGGATAGTAAAATGTAGAATGATTTAGGCTGATGTGGTACTTGTGGCTAATCATTTCTTTGATTTGAAAGCATGCGCATTGTCTCTTGCAAGTCTTGTGGGACACCCAAATCTTGACAAAATATTATTCTATAGGAAATGAATAATAATAACATGTGTGGCCCTTCCAGTTAGTATTTCTTCATTCCATTTAGTGAAATAATAAGTAGCAGTTAGGATCCATTTATGTTGACCAGAAGAATCTGGTTTTATTTCTCCAATGAAATCTAAGCCCCATTGTTGAAATGGTTCTTCTACTGAAATTGGATCAATAGGTAAAGGAATTAACTTTCTCTTACTATAAAAAAAATTGACACTCATGGCAAGTTGTAACCTCCTTGTACGCATCAAAAAACATTGTGGTCCAATAAAAACCTTCTCTTGATATTTTATTATCAGTTACCTTCCATTAATGATATCCTCCACATACCCCCTAATTAAATTCCTCCATATTATGTTGAGCTTCATTTTCCAGTAAACAATTTAATAAAATACCTCATGGGTCCTTCCAATACAAGTACTAGTTCAAAATGCAAAATTTGGATGTTTTTAACTTCATAGATCTGGATTTGGTTTTTCTCAATTCTTGGGGTTCTTGTAAATTCCTCAAAACATATATAATGTCACTATACCAAGGAGACAAAGTGAAGTCTTTGATTACCTATAATCCTGAATTTATCCCACTTGAAACATTAGATAGAATATTCAATTACAATGATTCACAATTGGAATCAATCATCAACTTGAACAATCCTTGTCCTTTCACCAATTTGGTAGGTTTGATCTCTAAATCATATTCCAACAAGACCACAATCCATTTTTCTCTCTTCCCTTCTATATCAGACCGAGTGAGAATATTATTTACAACATTGTTAGGAACATAAGCAATCATACAAGAATGCAAAATATAAACTCTAAAATGTTTAGATATTTAATCAATGCATAAGCTTGTTTATCTATTACATCATTACCTTAGTTCTACATCTCTCAATATCTTGCTGAAAAATACAATAGTTTGTTCTGCAATCTGTTGATTTTTCTGTAACAACACTCTAGTTATAGCATGCTCAGAAGCAAAAGAGAAAAAATGAAATATTTTGAAAAATCGGGACTCACCAAAATAAGTTCTTTTGTTATTGCTTTCCTAATGTCATTGAAATCATTTTTAGCTTCAATGGTCCATTTAATGTTAGAATCTTTTCTTAGCATATTAGTCACACTCCTCAAAATCTATGCAAAATTAGGAATGAATCATTTCAAAAAGTTAACTTGACCAATGAATGATTGAATTTCTTTTTTATTCCTTGGAAAATCAACTTTCAAAATGGATTTTACCCTATGAGGATCAATTTTTATTCCATCCTTTGAAATGGTATGGCCCAAAAGTTTCCCTTCCTTCATAGCAAATTTATATTTTTTAGGGTTCAAGGAAATACCAAATTTTCTACATTTCAAAAATACGTGTTTCAAGCGTTTGATATGGTCCATGTTAGATTTTGAAAATACTGTTATGTCATCCATGAACACCACAACAAATTTACCCTTCTCCTTAGCAAATGCAATGTCCATTTCTCTTTGGAAAGTTGCCCTTGTATTCATTATCCCAAATGACATCTTGGCGTACATAAAGGTTCCCCAGGGTGTAGTGAATGTTATTTTCCTTATCTTTAGGAAGAACCTTTATTTGATTATACCTTGAGAAGCCATCCATTATAAAAATACTTTCTGCACCAATGAATTTTTTCAATATATGGTCCATCTTAGGAAATGGGTGATTATATTTTAAAGAGACTTTGTTGAGATTCCTAAAGTTCACACACAGCCTTATCTCCCCATTCTTTTTCCTAACAGACACTAAATTACCTACCCATTTTGAAAATATGAGTTTAACTATGATTTTGGCATTGAATAGTGTCTTGATTTCTTTCTCAATTAAAGGGAGCAACATAGGATTAATCCTTCTAAGTTTCTTCCTGAAAGGTTTTTCTCTTGTTTTTACTGGAATTATATGTTGTATAATAAAGGTATCATACACTTCTATATATTCATAACTCCAGGAAAATACATCAGTATATTTTTTCATCAATTCAATATATTTTTTTCTTCTCATCTATTGGAAAACGTTTTGAAATGTTCACTACTTTAGGGAAATCCTCTGTTCCAATGTTTTGATCTTGAATATTATCCTCATTAGGTTGTACTTTGGGGTTTTTAGCTACATCATTATGATCAAATAACTTCTCTAAAGGTATAAGTACCTTGGGGATAAAATTACTCTTGAGTTGAATAATATACTTACCTCCAATCATACTTTTCAAATTTTTTTGTCCTTCATCTGTTTCTAAAAATTCTTCATCTTCTTGAGAAATCTCTAAATTCTGATTCTCTCTATCAAGAACTATGTTGAAAAATTTGTTTGATAGCTATAAGAATCTCTTTATCTACAAATCATCTTCAAAAACTTGCCAATACTTAGAATTGTCAGGAATGGAAGGTCTATTTACAACTTAAATTTTATACTTTTTATTTGATTAGATAGGAATTTTGAAGTCCAGTAGCAGTAGCCAAATAATTAGCTATCCTATTTTGTATCCTGGGAATTACCATTACCCTATGCTCATTGAAAAAAATTCCAAACATACCCAAAACTCCATTCCTATAAGCCCTTACTCTAAGATGCTTGGTATGATAATTGCCATTCACTTAATTTATAACCAATTATAAGTCTCTATAAACATCTATTCTATTTTCTTTTAACTCTTTCAATGCATTTAATCCTAAAAGCAAATCCTCATATTTTGCTACATTATTTTTACACTCAAATGTTAATTTGAAATAATAAACTTTAAAATCTCTTTCTGGAGAAATAATCCAGAAACCTGCTCGAGCTCCCTCCTTACTTATTGAACCATAAAAATACATCGTGCAAACCCATTCTTCTCTCTATTTTTGTTCCAAATCCTCTTTCCTTTTAGAAAATTATGTGTCTTCCTTCTGTTCATCCACTATTGGAAAATATTCTTCAATATGAAAATCATTATAGAAAATAGATGACCCCAAATCAGTATCAATAACATATATGGGATGATTATCAGGCTTCTCTTGACTACTTACCACATATGTCAAACTCTTTTCTCTGTATAATATTCTATGCTCTCCAAACAATGGAATTGTTGCATAATAAATATCCATTTGTAGGGTACATTTTAGCTTTGAGGTCCAAGACTTGGATAACAACATACCAAACTTGGGAGGAATGTCATCCACCTCCACATCCATGATAATACTCTTAACATGAATATGTGCAAGAGTAACTACCAAGTCCTTGATCAGCCCCAAACATTTAACTTTTTTGGAATCAAAAGAGAATAATTCTTTGTAGGGTCTTGTAATTTCTAATACCAGACTTTCAACCACCACTCTTGGAATAAGGTTATGTGAATCCCCTGAATCCAACATGGAATTGTGTAAAATCATATCATGAACATTAAGACTAACATAAAAAGGTGGAACATCTTCTTCATCAATATCTTCTATTCTGGGGACAAGAACTATAGTTGGGGCATCATCTGTCAACTCTAATGTATCATGGTGGCAATCTCCATCAATTCTCACCATTCTGGTAATATTTCCTATGTATTCATTGTTTTTCAATAACTCATTGAAAGGGATGGACATTTTTATTTTTGATATTCCATTCTGCAAAGTAAAGGAGGAGGTTGTTCTATCACTTTCTATTCATATTTTTTACTTTCTTTTGATATCTCCTTTCTGTTTTCTGGAACATTATGTAGAATGTTCTCTGTTTGTTTTTATTTTTGTTTTTCTTTATTTTCTTGACATATCGAAGTCTGATTTGGAGGAATACTTCTTTTATTTACAATTATATCTCTACTTATTAGATTCAACTTCATTTGGCGATCATTTACAACATTTTGATATCCTCTTTGGTATTTCTATGTCTTTGTCTCAAAGGTATTACACTCCTCTTCCCAAGAAAACATATTATTCTGTTCTTCTGTGAGGTAGATCTTAGAATCCATGTCATCAAAATTATGTATCTAATTTTTCATGGGATCATTCTCTTATTTTTCATATACAAAGTTCTTTGGAAAAGGTGGCCTTATTTGTTGGTCTTCAACATTTCTTGGATTTCGTTGATCTCTCTATCTAATCTGAGGAGGAGGAGGTATCCTAAAGTTAATATTCCTGATTTTTGGTTTAGGATTATCTTTGTTTGGAGGACTATTATCCAAAGCTAATATATCCATAAACCTATCCATGGTTTTCATCATTATGAAAAATTCTGCATATGTGGAAGAAGAGGTGGAGGGTTGATTTTCTTCTCTGGTCTTTCTCTTGTCGATCTCCACTCTTTGTTTTATTTTTCCATTAAATTAGATTCCACTTCTAGAGAATATTTAAACATAGTAGAAAAATTGGTTGATTTTCTCTCCCTTAACAGTAAAGAAAAATCATTGTCAAATGCATCAGCATAATTCAAATTTGTATCTCCTACAAGGGGTTTTATATCATTAGGAATTGAATTGTACGCCCTCATAAAATTACTTGAAAATTCATGTACAGATCAAAATTTCCTTCCTTTAGATTATTGTATTGGGATCAGATTTGCAGAGGAATATTCTTAACTTACCACGTATCCATAAAAAAGAGTTTGGAAAGATTCAAAATTAGCAATAGATCTTGCATGAATATCTTTAAACCACTTCTTTTTCTCTCCTGAAAAACTGTGTGCAAACAACCTCATCTTTGCATATTCATAATCCACCTCCTCTAGGTCAATAAAATCATAAAATATGTCTAAATGTTTAGTTGAAAAGTTTCCCTTCCCATCAAACAATGTAATACTATGAGAATAGTTCTATGGGAGATCATGCAAAACAACTTGTAAATCCAATGCGACAAACCTAGAAACCATAATTCTAGGAGGGTTTTGAACAGTACTAGATATTTTTGGATGAGGGGTTTGTATTATTGGTTGTCTTTCTTCTATTTTTACAATATTTTGGATATTTTTACAAAGAGAATATAAGAGATAAGACTCAAACCTATTCTGATCAACTGCAACCTTCTTTTAATTATATTTAGACTTAGATATTAAAAGAGAATGTTCAAATTTTAATTCCAAATCAAGATATTGAAAGGTGAGAAATTCTTCTTGAGTTTGAGAAAATGATCTGTCTAACTGAGAAGTACTTTCATGTTCTTTACCTTTTATTCTCCTAATTAAAATTTCTGGATCTTCCACACTATATAAGGGTTCATAATTAGGGCTACCTCTTGTATGCACTCCCTTGAAATCCTAGATGTCGTCTTTGAAACCACCTTGTTGAATCTGAATGTGAATTTGCCAAGGAAAAATACAACCAACTTCAAATGCAAGAACTCCTGTTTTCCCACATAAATTCTACTTTCTTGAAAATATTGTTGTTCTTCCCAAGGTAGATTTTCACTTTCTTTCCCCGGCAACGGCACCAAGATGCTATCACTCATATTTTTACATTTGTTTGCGGGAGGATAATTACAATGTAACCACAAAACCAATATTTAGGAGGAAATTTGGATTATTTCCTACCAAAGAGGGATCCCTCAGTAAATAAACACAAAGGCCATAAATATCTTCAAAGAAACCTTTTTAAGGATTGTAATGGTTGAAACAAGTGGATAACATTGACATTGGAGTCAAAATCACAAGTTATATATAATGACAGTGCTTTGGAAAATGATTTCTTCATAGAGGCGAGATAATTACTCTTTTACAATTAGTTCATTGATTGTATGGTGGTAAAGAGGAAAAATGGACAATCCATTAACATGGGAGTCAAAAGATGAATCCAATATTAAATTTAGAGGAAAAAAGTTTGTGGATGCTTGAAATCAAAGAACCAGAGCATAAACATATGAATTCTGATTCATTCTACACTTGTTTAAGCAAGAAAGGTAACAAAATGAATAAGATAACAGGAAATACATTCACAATAAGGAAAGGTAGTACATACTGTAATAAGAACAACACAAGAATCTCTAACAAAAAGCTTGCTTGGATCTGCAATTTTATTAACTTGAAAACTCTATTACAAAAAGTTTTATCTTTCTCACATGTTCCAACCCTCATTACATTATAAAATGGTGCTTTTATACATCAATATTTCTCCTTGAGCTGCTAACTACCTAAATCTTAAAAATAGACATTTGTAACTGCCTTATTACATCTATCAATTAACTCCTAACAAACTAATCTTTTAAACTGCTTGGAAAACCTATTAACTTATTCTAAATAATACCTGTATACAACATGGCTCAAGCCTTAAGATGAACTTCTTCACTGTTGTAATTTTTATTTCATCTTGTCAATTTTTTTTATGGTCTTCCATTGATGTCCAGATGGAAGCTCTAGACTTTCCATATCCTTTTCTAGCACTCTTAAATATGCATGGTCCATATAAGATATAGGTGGCAGCTGAGCACCAATTATTCTGAATGTATTTACTAACTCAAATTCCACTGCCAACTTGTCAATTATAATTTTTCCAGATAATGACCAATTCATGTCCTCAAAATTTTTTGTGATCTAATCTGGATTTAACCAACAATGCCTGATATTCAGATTGGGAAATAAGCTTGACATCTTCTTCCCAAAAAGAGGGCAAGCCTTTTTGAAATAATGACATAAATTGTCCTTTAAAATTTATCACCTGATGCAATATTATATCAATCTTTTCTTGAATTGTTTCAATATGCTAATGTTTTCCCACAAATTTCCTATCCCAAGTGATTGTTGCAATCTTATTCTTAATGCCCGTTGCTTTTAACTCCTATTGACACAAAGTGTTGAGAAATTTATGGTATTTTTGGATGTATCTAATGGTTTTGTATTCAAATCTTCCTTCACAGTTGTATAACTTTGTTTGGTTGCATTAATCACCATTCCTTTATATTGAATATAATTTAAATATGGTCTCCTAGAATCCTTTGAAAATACAATATCCCATGGGAGATGTCTGGCTCCCTGCACTGGTAACTGTCATGATAGTTGTTTTACAAATTTTTCATTCATGTCCAACAACTCTTTATTTTTACTCTTAAACAGTTTCATCTCTTCCTCTTTCTTTTTGAATGCTTCATCCAAGTTTTGATTTTGACTCTTCAAACCCATTAACTCCTTGTCTGTTAGTCTAACCTGTGACATAGTCTGAACAATGGCCTCAATATTTTTTTTATGTACTTGGTTTTTCTATTTGTACTAATTCTCTTTTATTTCTGTCTTCTCTCATTTTCCAAAATCAATTGGTTTTCATTTAAAACATCAATTTTTGTAGTAAGGAAACCTTTTTCCTTTCCCTAGTGATTTTTCTCTCCAATAAGCTTCAATAATTTAGCTTTGCAATTATTTAGTTCCTGAGATAATAATTCTTTTTCTTTTTTCTAACTTTGTTGATTCAGAGGCCTAAATTAACTGATTTGTTGTAGTTTTCAATTTCTTTTTTAACAAATGTATAGTGCTCTCCTTTTCAGTCATAATTTTCTGTGTTACTTTCCCTTTGTCTACCTCACTATCCATAGTGAACGGATCTCCCTGAAGCATTTTTATTTGTTGTTGATGCACTTTGTTCTCCACCTTTTATTTTCTCAACTGATTTTCTATTTTAGACATTGTGGATCCCATATTTTACACCTTCAAAGTAGATTTCAATAAGTCAGTATAAATGACTTTCCCATTTTGTTTATGTAAATGAATCATGTAAGTTACTGGGATGTCTTTCAAGTTCAGCTTCATTTCAGCAATTTTATTTCTAGTAGCTAATGCTAGATTCAAAGTATTTCTTGCATGATCTTTGACAATAACTAAAGAAACCTCCTTGTTTGAAATATTGATAACCTATGAAAAAAGCTTCAAGGATTATTTTGAAGAAATATCCATATGTTTCCTATATTTATCATACAAGTTATTTCTAGATTTGAATTTGTCATTGGACCCTTCCTGTATTTCTGAAAAATCATATTCATGGATTTCAAATGTAGGGCCCTTGACCTTTTCCTTCTTTTTCTTATTTTAAGCCTCAACTAATTCTCCCTCTAATCCAATTTTTTGCCTTTTGGGTGCCTCTGAGTCTTCATCTTCAACCTCCAAAAATTTTGAATGGGTTCTTTTACCAGTTATTTTCATTTTTCTTGGGTTTCGAATTATCATTGATGTTGATTTTACTATGTTCGATGGATTTAGCTATAGAGTTTCTTTATCCTCCATATATAACTAATAATCCATTGAATTGTCCCTTTGAGCTAATCCCTCATCCTCCTGATGTTCAAATGCTTTATTCTTATTTAATTGTCTCCTTTGAGAAATAATGTGATGTGGGACATAATTAATTGGAGTATCCTTCTTAAATTTCATTTCCTGTAGAATACCTTCAACCTAAAGGAGTGCATCCTTATTTTTTATGATGAAAGGGACCACTTTTAGAGGAAATTTGATTTCAGAAGCCTTTCTAAAATTTATAGAATGTTCATTTTCTACAGTCATATTATACCTGATGAACTCCAGGGAAAAAATCATGGGTGTTAGGAATGCTAGTAAGACGTATGGTTTATGGGAAAAAACATAACCTCTTATTATAGTATGTTCCTTTAGCAAAAACTAGTCTCCCATTCTTCTGTCAGGAGAAAACTACAATATTTCCTGCATTTATGGAAAAACTCTAGGCATCTTACTTTGAAACATCACTCTATGTATCTATACCATTATAAGGTTCATGTAATTGAAGATGTTATTGTTGATTTCTGCAATAAGCAACATTTCTGAAAATTGCAGGTTTTTCTCATTGAAGAACAAAAACATCTTAACCAAATAAGATTAAAATCTAAAATTTCTAGTTGTGTGGAAATTCACCAGCTGAGAATGGATATTCTCAGCCATGAATTCATCATATTTAAGAAAAGGTAGTTGAATAGACTATGACTCTCACTGACTCATGCTCATTTTAAACAACAAACTCAATAATAACTATGGGAGAAATCTATATGTATCCAAACCCAAAAACTGAGTCAAAATGGAAATAACCAGTTGGGATTCTTTATTAAACAAGCTAATATCAAGGGGTAAAGGTTGATTTGCAGTGGAAACATTAGTTTTAAGGAACTTAGAGAAAAATATGTGTTTATCCTCAATGGCGGCATGTTTGAATTGTTGAATTAGGTCTTCCTCGACAAATTCTTCCTGATTCGAGGTAAATGACGGTGGTACCTCGAGGGATTCTCTGATGACAAGAGCATTTACAGGGAAAAGTATTTTAGACTTAGTAGAATCCATTATTACTCTCTAGGAAGAGGAATAATTTAACGCACACCAGGAAACAAAGGCAGGGAAGTTTAGGGTTTGGTCAGGGAAAAAATAATGGAATTGGGAGTGCTAAACATTGTGCAGGTCAGTTCCTTGGTCTTTAAAGGCATGCAGTTTAGATTTTAGGTCGTGGACTGGACCAAAGGAAAAAATAGTTTCAAATACTTCACCATCACTATCTTTGAATATTTCCTCCATTTTCTCAAATTCCAAGGCATGTGCTTCAATTTACCCTCCTCCCTCCATTTTCAAATAACAATTAGTGGTTTAATACACTGCCTACATGGTTGATTGGTGGTTGGAAAGAGATTTTTCCGACTTGGCTTCGTCCACGCAGAGACACATTCTTCTCCAATACACAAAGGGAAAATAACCCCAAACACATTCCCTTTTTCTTTATAATATCCTCACATTAGTGGTTTTAGGATCAGGAGGAGTAGTTTTCTCTGACCTCTTTTCTCCCAACGGAATGATCCACCACCCGTCAGGTGGAAGAAGGTAAAAATTTCATTGTTCTTTCCTACCTCCATTTCCCATGCATTTTGTGGGAGAAAAACTCATCTCTACCATAGATCCAATCCACTACTCATCTTAGGTCATTGATCATGTGCCCCCTTTAACCTTTACCTTTTCATATTCCACTCCTCGCTGGCCTTTTATCCTAACATGCAACTTCTTCCAATGGACTCCTTATATGTTGTTGATCTGCTTGTCCCTTCATCATGATTTGTTAATTATATCTGCCTCACAACCTTTGCCTATATTTCCCATTGAGTACTTGTCCTTTGTTTTGATGTGAAACGTTTCCCATCGGATTCCATATCCACCATAGATTTCACCTATCTTTTACCTCCACTGTCGATCAAACCTGATCATTAACCTTCTCCTCTAATAATTTCATCTTGCATCTTCTTCTATCAAAATCCTTACTCATTGTTGATATTTTTGCCCCATAGATATGGACCATCAATATTTTCATCATAGACCACAAGCACCCTTTTTTGTCCCTTAAGTCGCTTTTAAATTTTATCGTATGGTTTCATGGGAAAAATGAAAACCATGGTTTCTATTTTTCCTCCATTCTACCACCCACAGTCTCATTAGAAAAACTTCAAAATTTTAAGCTCCTTATTGGGGATTAATCCCCTATTCTCACCAATAACCAAATCAATGCTAACACAGAGCATCAAGAAACCATATTTGAGGTCTAAGGTAGAACCAGATTAGGAAATCTAGGTGCAACCATCCTACATATTAGATAGAAGAAGAATGACTTTTAGGAATAGGTCCAGAGGATAGGAAAAGGTCTAATGGATCCATTACACCATTGAGGAAGCGACCTAGGAATTGGAATATAAGATGCGGGAAGAGTATGCCTATAGGTTTTGAAGAATGTACCTATGTATATAAGTATGCAAAAAAAAATTCATGTGTTTTGAACAATGGAACATCGAGGACGATGTTGAATTTAAGGGGGAGGGGTATGTAAAACCCATAGTTAAGACACGCTAAATTGATCATATGTATGATGTAAATATTGATATGCAAATGCATGTATGGAAGAATAAATGTATATTTTAACATTATTAATATAAAGAAAAAAATATAACTAGATTGGGTTGTGGAATAACGTTGAAGAGATGGGGACAAGTGAATTCACCAGTGAGAGGTAATGGGGTTGTAGATGGCCTAGAGGATTGTGTTATTACCTTGTTGTCACCTTGCATACCTAAAGGAAGATCCTTTCTTCTTAATACTAAACCATGTACTTAACCTTAAAAACATGTTTAAGTGTTAAGTGTGATTTAACAGCTGTTAGGGGTTTTTGGACAAGTGTTGCATGGAAAATAAAGGTTCATGCAAAATTTGAATCGACCCTAGGGAAGAGTCCTGAGGGTGATGGGAGGTGTATGTATAAGGCAAGGAAGGTGTGACACAAAACATAGAGAAGAGTAGGTAGGACGAAGTGTTGTAACTAGTAGTTGGAAGTAGGGGTCAAGAACAAGAAACTGCTCAACCATTAAAACTTGTCCTATGCATTATCAGCCAAAACTATTTCTCTAGAACCATTGTTGAACCTATGATTTTATATAGGAATCATTCTGGTGGAATTATTGGGAATTGAACAATAGTGATGGTTTTTCACTGTGGTTTTATTGGAATGAATCCAGAGTGGTAAGTGTACGATTTGGCATGGACTTGGTTGTAGCTTATTTTTCTTGGATGCCTGTAAATTTTGTAAACTCTTTGAGGACTGTAAGAATTTCCCAATGATAAATCATGTTGTGGAATTAAATTCCATTAAAGGGAAGAGTCTCCTAGTGAATTCATAATTCCCAGATAGAGGGTGCATCTTTGTTGAGAGAATAATGAAAAATGTATCCTATGGTTGGGTGGAGCATGGATACCATAAATCCAATTGTCAATTATATTGATTTCAGATAAGTGTTTGGAGTTTATTAGTAACTTTTAATTGATTACGTACACTAGTACAAAATGAGAGAGAAGTGACTAGGAGACCAAAAAATTTGGTCACCATGGTTTTTTTTAAGGGATAAATGACCAAAATTGAGAAATTTTAAGTGAGCTAACTAAAAATGACCAGTTAAATGAACAATTTAGTCACGGGATAAGAAATAAACTAAAAATGACCAAGATAAATGACCAATTTGGTCATGAGATGTAAACTAAAATAAAAATGACCACATAGCAATTGGTCATTTATTTGGTCATTTTTAGTGGTGTCACTCTAACAGTGAAAAATTACAATTTTGATAATGAATTTCTAGAATTTACTAAATTTTAACACTGTAGATGGTTTTAGAGACCCCTTATAAGGGGTCTCTGAATCCATATGCAGTGTTAACATTTAGTAAAATGTAACATTGTAGATGGATTGAGAGACATGATCTAGTGTCGAAATATGACACCATAGGAGAACTTGCTAAAAAAATTGCAAGATCATTTCATTTGTACTATCACATATAGTTCAATGTGCTTATCATGGCCATATATTATTTCACCATTTTTTCTTTCATATTTTCCCTTCAACAGATCCACCGAGTTGCATCATGTGCATCATCATAGTGTGGTTGAGTCAAGTCTTGGATATTTGTTGTCTTTCCCTCTCGGTATTGTCATGTACTCATGAAGTTGGGGTAGTTTTTTTTGGCTCATCATATTGGTCATGTTCATACTTTGTTTGAAAAAAAACATCATCATTTAACCTTCTTGTCAATTTGTTAAAGTTTTGATGTGTACAAGTTCATGTATTTTACGTCATCATGTTAGCTAAAAATTGTCAATTTCACAACCTCCAAAAATAATTCTCCATATGGATCTATTCATCATGGTTATCCTTGAGCCTAAGTTTGGAAATTTATAAATTTCTCCATGGGTCTCTCCCCTGCAAAAAATTGCCAATATCCTCCATTTTGAAAACAAGAAAAAAATTCCTCCGCTTTTGTAAAATTATTTAAAAAAAAAGAAAAGTTACCATGATTCTAATATTTCCTCAAGTTGAAATTGAATATATAAATTGTTAATGATGTAAAATAAGAAAATCTAAAAGATAAAATGGATACACAACATTATATCAAGGACTAAAAAATAAAAAACCATTTAACTAGAAACTATTCCTCCTACCCATCCACTTATTTTCAATTAGAAACAATTCCTATAGCTTTTTTACCCTTTTTTAGGGTTACATGTTCCTAGCTCCCACAACACATCCTTGTCAAATAACACAGTTTATATATATGTGCATTCATATGTGCTTCAAGGAAATTCAAGGTCCATGGATTGGACGAGGTCTAGTAAAAGAATTTTTTTTAGAGCAGTGGAAAATGTAATCCAAGGGTTGTTACCTTTGACTCGAGTACCCCTTGCAATAAAAATAAATGGACGAATCATGGTGAATGGGAAGCGTTGGCATAAGACATGAATATCGATGCATGTTTTCCACTACCACGCCTAATTCTCAGGGCATGTTTTCCATCACGAGCCATGTTACCAGTTTCTTCAGCATGATCCTTGCACCCTACAACAGACACATAGTGATTGGATTTTTTCCAGCATAAACATCGGAGCTCAAGGATCCTCCTATGTCAAGGAGAAGTATAAGCTCTAACCAAAACGCCCACATCCCGTCAGAATCCAGTAGATCAATTCGTGTTCAAATTTCAATTTCATCTATTTAATTTGCAATTTCGATAATATGGGTAGTTTTAAAATTGAGGATTTAGTCTAGGACAGGCTTAATAATTTCTAAAATTGCGAAATTCAGAAAATAACAATTTCCAAGAAGAATTTTGACCAATTTTATCACATATTCACCGAAAAAGTGATGTGTTATAGTTTTTTTTTATGCTACTCGGTATGCAAACATATATTATTATTCATTAAAGGTCTCTAAAGGTCATATTTAGTACTATACGGAAATACCTTATTGTTCGAAGATAAATCCCTGAAGCTTGATAATTTCATTATAATAATACTAATATATCATTTATTTATTTTTATTACTTAATTTTATATTTTTATCATAGTTTTATTGGATATTATTAATAAGATGTAAATATATGAAACTTTATTCAACCGTTGGTCGGGTTCATGAAATTTGGGGATCTCAATATCTGTGAATGGTATTTGGGTGATTTTATCACTGCAGAGAATGTAGTTTTTTGAGTTGTTCAAGACACTATGGTGAATCCTTTGAAATGGTTTTAGCACGCCCATGACTCTTCACTCCCATTGAACAGATGATATTGTGACTCCTTTTACAGGAGTTTAGCATGCCTAGGACTCTTGGCTCCCATTGAACAGACGATGGGGTTTGTGGATCACTCAATGGATTCTATGTGGCATTACTCTCTAATAACCTCCATTTTATTTTTTTAGTACTTTCATAAGGCCATCAGATGCAATATCACCACACTTGATAGGGACATGTTGGATATTGAGAAGAAGAGTGGCTTTGAGATTCGAACCCTGCTCGATCGATACCATTTACTGCAGTCGTTTACAACCACCACAACAATGCTGATATGAAGCATACAAAAGGTTCAAACATAATATAAGGGTCTATTTTGATCAACCGCTGGCCCGGTTCATGAAAATTGGGGATCCCAAAATCTATGAATGGTATTTGGGTGATTTTATCCCTATAGAGACTGCAATTTTCTAAGTTGTTCAAGACACTATGGTGGCTCCTTTGAAAGGGGTTTAGCATGCCCAAGACTCTTGGCTCCCACTCAACAGATGATATGGTGACTCCTTTGAAATGGCTTTATCACACCCAGGACTCTTGTCTCCCATTGAACGGATGATGGGGTTTATGGATCACTCAATGGATTATATGCAACATTCCTCTCTGAAAACCTCCATTTTAGTTTTTCTCTACTTTCACAAGGCCATCAGATGTGAACTCACCACACTTCACAAGTATTTGTCATCTATTGAGAAGAAGAGAGATGGTGAGATTTGAACCCTGCTCGATCGGTACCACTTCTTGCAGTCATTTACAAGCACCAAAACACTGTTTATATGATGCATACAAAAGGTTCAAACTGAGTATAAGGGCATGTTTTGATCAGTTGAGATTGAAGAGATTTCTGAACTAATATACTCAAAATGCACAAGATGAATATTTGCTATGGTTGAAAAAATATTAAGGTTTTTCCCTATTTGTCTTGGTCTACTTGCTAAGGAAAAGATTTTCTCCAATTCTTCTTTGAGGTTCAAGAAACGAAACCAAGTATGACTTACTAGATAATAAAGATTTTTTTTAGTAAAATGCTTTTCTAACTACCAATACAAAATTGTATATAGATTTAAGATGTTTGACACCAAAAATAATAGATTGGATGCTTAATCATCCTCCATAACATGTGTCTAGACTGTGTTGTGTGGATCCCATGATCAGTAGTTAAAAATTCCATACATCATATTTACAAAATTGTCTCTTGGAATAAGATTCCATATAAGAAAATAATAACAATATTAATGTAACTAAGTCCATAAAAATAGCAGACATACATAAGAAAAACCTAGAAGACAAGAAGCATCAACTGGAAAGCAGTAGGAATCATTCTTGTATTGGGAGAGTCATCATGATCCTTTGGGGTGGGTCCTAGCCATCAATAGTGGGTTCAAACTCTGTTACAATGGGATCCCATCCATTATTTAATTCTTTAGGATCGAGGGTCTTCTCGGATTCAAAAATATTGAGAACTAGTTGAGGGAGATTGTCATTGTGATGTTGGGGAAGGAGAGGATAACTATGACACCATTCTATTCTCTTCCTTCTCTCTTGAACATCCCAACTAGCCCAAAGGTGGTGCTTTCTTCTAATCACTGAGATTTCCTAGAACGAACTGAGGGGGAAAGATAGTGATTAGGGGTTCCTTTCTATGCAAGTACACCACTTCCGTTTCAACCTACTGGACTTGGATATTTATGCAAGTAAAGATTTACACAAATCAGGAAACCGACATACTAAGAAAAAAACTTGTTCAATTTTTTCCTTGCTAAAAGGTGCTTCAATTCTTTTCTTCCAAATCAGGTAGAGGACTTATATCCTAAGAATATATTACAATTCATTGAATTCAATTTCCCAAAGGATTTTGTCACTTTGCAAGGTGATTTTCTAGGATATATCTAAGCAACTAGATAGAGTTTAGACACCCATCCCCAAGTAGACTTAACTAAGGGGAAAAACTAAAATAGATGTTTCAGACTTCACATTTTGTCACACAAAGAACAGTTGGGCTATGATATTATTGGTTGGACAAGTCTTTGGCCCATACCAGGACCCTAAGAATCACGAGACAAGCCAAAAAAGGCATTCTTAGGCTCTATGAGATTCTTCCACATGCTATCAAGTTGGAAGAGCCAAACGTTCTATTAAGGCTTAGACCTTGTCATATTCTTTAGTTGACAATTTTGGATGGGTTTTGACATAGTCACTTGTATCTATCAATACACTTGTATTTTTTGAAGGCCTTGTCTATGTTTTGTTTCCAGTATTTCTATCAAGCAGCTAAGGCTTGAAGGTCTTGGAAGGAATAATCTATTTGATTCACTCAATCAGATTTCCTAGGTTTGATAGATAAAATTTGGCACTAGCTTTGACTAGGATACCTTGTCCAGAGTTTGTTTGTAAGAAATATCCTTAATCATGTGAATACCCCTTTTCAAGAAGAGAAGGGTCCAAAACCAAGAATTTTTAGTGAAAACTTTACCATTTGAAGAAATAGAAGGGACATTTATATAGAATAATCATTAATACAAAAGAATGACCTAAGGGCTTCCCCTTTATATATTAATTGAGAGTTAAAAGGTTCTCTAGCCCTGTATATTCTTTGGGCTATGAAAGTTACCTTAATTTTGACTTGGATTAGAGTGACAATAAGAGTTTGAAGGTTTATTCCCTTTTGGAAGTTTTTACCAAGAGGGGCCCTTTGACCCAGGACACGATACAATTTCTGAGAAAATTTCAAGCCTCCTTATTTTCAATATCCGTAATGATTCATTTGGCATAGAGGGATTGGCCTTGAGTTTGCATTTTAATAATGCCCCCCATAAGCTTCCACAAGTTGCACAAATACCGGTTCACTCTTTTAAATCCTTTTCCTTCATCTATATTGACCCACATAAAATTGTGAAGGGATTTCTCAAGCCTTTAATAAGAACTCAAAAAAGAGAACCCAATATGATGAATAATAGACATCAATAGAGGCAAGACATTTATGCAGTTTTGAAGTTTTGTAATTAACATCATGTGATTGTTATATGTTTTCCATTTGTCTCCTCTACTCATTGCATGAAATATCCTAGAGTTCTTTAGTGCAATATTGGAAAACAAAGGGGATTGCTAACAACTTAAATATTCGATCATGAAAGATCCATGGCAATCTTTGGCCAAGAAATGAAAGGGGAAGATCCTTTGGACTCTACCCATGGGTATATTGATAATGCATTTGTGGGTAGATATTGGCTTAGGTTTCACTTAACCATGGTGATGTTTTAGTCTCAGTTTCAACCTATTCTCGAATGTGTCCTGCTTCCTCAACTTCATCATCATTTTGGATGCTATTGCTATCGGTGGATTGATTAATGTTGCGGGGTTTTTTTTAAATGTACATGATTTTAATTTTTTTGGCAACCTGCATCAAGGGTTTCTATTTAATATTTATTCATTGGTTCTTGTCCCACTCCTAATTCCATGTTATATATAACCACATCTATATGCAAAGGTCTTCAACCAGAATGTGTTTCCTTGACCCATAGAATGTTCATTTGTGGAAGGAAGGAAATAGAGGTGGACAATATGGGGGATTTTTAGAAGTGGGAGCAAGAAGTGTAAAAATGGGAGCTTGTATCTTCGGTGTCACATTGAGAGTATTGCATCCCAGGTTTGGCATGTTTATCCAGCTCAAATAGTAAAAAATCTATGAGCATATGCTAGAGGGAAAAATTGAAAACTGTCTCTTTATAAGAATAGGAAAACCAAATTCCTTCTAATCATGAGCATTTGTCAATATAATTCTCAAGAAGGTAATGTGGCAACTGGAAATGAAAAAGTAAAAAGAAAGACACAGAATGACCTACACTATAATTCTTAAAACCCAACACATATTTTTTAATAAGAAATAGTGTAATTTGCTATGTATAATAGATGTCTGCTCCTTGCTAAATATGTTAAGTGGCATAACATGCTCAAAAGTTGTCCATTTTTGTTTTATAAAGAAAAAACCATGCTCAATGAGGAGAAAGGATAAGACATACACCTATTGTCCTTACTTGTGATTTTTTGTTTCATAAGGGATTTTTCCACATCCTGTCTACCCACGTATAACTATCACAAATGAGTTCTTAACTACATCCACAACATGCTCCTTCTTCTTGAAGGCGGGTAACTTCTTCCTAATGGCACATGTTTCTGAATATGTTGGAGAACTTTGAATGTAGTATCGGTCCTTCTTCATATAAAAACTAATGTTGTGGTAATATGCTTGATCACTATGAATACTCTTTGACAAACTGATAGATTCGGCATCTATTAATAATTTCCCATCATATTGTTTGTGTCTTAGCATTGGAGGAAAATAGGACAAAGTTACAGCTGATGTGAAAGACATTTCAAGAGGCATGAAACTGTCCATACATGTATTAGCTGAAAATGTTTCAACAACTCCCTCTTTACTACAATATGGTTCCACTTCCATGCACGTTCAAGAAAATTTTCCTAGGGCACACTCCAGAACTTGGATCACCCCTATCTATAACTGTTTAATCAGACACGATGTTCCTTAATATTACATCATTATTGAATATACAAGCCAAATGGGTACTCAAATACATTGAATGTTGAAAAATACTACCTAGATCAAATCCATGAACGTCCATGAAATATAGATTGCACAACACTGCATGTTGAAGCCCACCACCTTAGTAAAATCATTGATCTGATAATGTATGGACCAATCAGGTGACATGACCATCAATAAGTGGCCAAATGGGTGCTCAAATATGATTTTAGTGTGATCCCAACCCATGTGCATCATATAGAACTAGACCACCCTGATGCTTTGCATAGGAATGTGCCAGCATGTTGACTAGTCATAGCTCACTGAACCTCTGTAACCATGTATTTGTGTTGAAGGTCGATAATAATGATGTAATATAATTAATAACCTTTTGAAACTTATGACTAATGTTGAATGTTGCTATACCGCTTTCTGAATAGTGTGTCTCTGATGGTGTAATTCTTTGCTCTGGTACCTGGGTGTAAAAAAGAATGGCTTTTCATAGTTGAAAATGGTGTCACGTATGCAAAAGGTAGGCTCAAATTTTCAGCAACATTGACTTGCATCTAACGATTCAATGAAAGGCCAAATACTTGGTTGGTGGCTTGAAATATTCATCCTCAACCGACACAGTAAGCATTGTTTCTAATATTGTGTTGTTGAAGAATGTAGCTTGTGCATGAACTTTTCCACAAGTTTAGTGTGAACATGCTAGAAGTAGTTCAAGTTAGTTCTATTTTATAATCACTTTAGGAATAAAGTGAAAGTCTTATATTTAGCTTATTGAACCTAATACAGTATATTTATGCATTTGTTTTGGGCCATTTATTTTATGGTTTTTATTACTTTGTATATTTTATTTTTGCACCATGTTATTTTTATGTTTTACCTTTGGACATTTTAGTGTCCTATATTAATGATTGTAAAATATTATATGTATGCTTCACATATCCAATTGAAGAATATCTCGATATGAGAGGAATATCATATTTGATTCTTCGTTGGTTTTGACGTCAAGTATTTTAGTTGTTTTATTTTCTTCTTTGCTCCCTTCTTCGTGTGGACTAAGGTCGCCTTCTACTATTCATATTTTTTAACTGCTTGATTGTTCCCTGAATGGGTGTGAACTCTTCAGCTTGATCGTGACTTCCTTACACTGGTTGTCATCTATTTGATCCATTCCTAGCTCATTCATGAGCTTCCTAGCTTAGTCGTGACCAATTCTCTATTGGATGTGGGTTGTTTGATCCATCTTCAGTTGATCCATGCGCTTCCTAGCTCAGCCATGACCACTTACTAATACATCGTGGGTTGTTTAGATCTACCTTATCTCAACCGTGTTAATTCTAAACTATACCATGACTGTTTGATTGAGTTCTTTTGTGACTGATATATTTATTGGGTCTGAGATATTTTTAGGGTTGTGTTAACCATCAACTGTACCGTTAATTATTTATTGATTTCTTTTGTGACTGAGATACTTGTTACCACCTAAGTTGTACTTAGTGGTTTTTATCAAGTGAGCCTTGTGAACCGGACAAGGATAACTTGTTTGGACTTCAGAAGACCTTCGGAAGTACTTCTAGGAAGTGCTTGTTGTACTATGTCACATGTTCATACCCCATGGGGGAATTGTAATAAATGTTCTAGCATGATAGTGTTTGTAAAAGAATCGGTCTCTTAGACTTCATTTGTCAATCCGATCAGCCCAGGGTGTTTTTTTCCCTTGGTTATTATTGGTTGTTGAACAAACGACTGATAATTTCTGAGTTTTTCACTCCATACCTCCAAAGTTGGGGTGGTTGGCTTGGAATTTAGGCCTATTGAGGTTATTAGAGTCTATGTGTCAATGTATAAGCATGCTAGACATCATGTTCAAGTCATATGAACATGTCTAAGTCCCCCTAGGTTTTTTCAATTTTTCAATTTTTTCAGTGTTTTTTATTAAAATTTAATTTTTCCAAAACTTAGGCTATTTTTTAATAGTTTAATTGGAAAATTTGATTTTGTAATAAAAGTGGGCCAAATAATCAGTTTCAGGCATGTAGGTCCTCATTTTCAAGCTAAGAGCACCATGTAAACCCATGGACCCACTATTTCCTAGTTTTGAGTGATTTTTCATCACTCGGGTCAGAAAGCCCCAAAAATAAATTATTGATTATTTTAATTAATAAATTGATGAATAATGGAGCAAATCCAAAATCATAAATCAGTGGATTCTCAGTCGATTTGATTGAAATTAGTCAAATCTGAAGCAGATTGACTAGATCTGACAAATCCTTGATTGAAGGAGGTGATCAAATCAGATCCAAAGTTGATATTCAGCTATCTTCATGGGGAATTGCACCCTCTCACTCTCCTCCACATGTGTGGACTCTCCTGGATGCTCTGTGGACTGATGTGTCATTGTATGGGTTGATGTGTCAGCTCAATCAAGCCCCCGGTTGACAAGTAGGCTCAGATCATCTTCAGTTCTGCATTGATTGACTCTCCATCAGCTAATTTCATCTGATTCCATGAGGAATTGTGCCCCCACTAGGCTGGATGTCTTGTATTTTGTATATATCTTGGCTGAGACTCCCTCTTCCAAGCTAGTTAGAGCTGGATTGAAGGGCTTGCTATTGTAATTGTGTATTGATCATCATTTGTTGAAATAAAGAGAAGCTTTGGAGGCTCAATTGTGGAGTACCTTTCATGTGTGGATCATCATTATCATGCTGCATTTGAGGTGAAACTGCTATTTTTTCAATTTTTTGCACTTAACTATTGTCTGCCTGAATGGTTATTGAAATCATAGGGATAGATCATTGTAAGTAAGCTTACTTACTTCTATTTTTCTGCATATGTTTGAATGAGCTAATACCTGTACGCTAAATAAAATTATTTGCATGATGTATCATCTACTTCTCATATGTATCTTCAGATTTAATGGTTCTGTTTGCAGGATTTGTTGTATAGATTACAGGTTTGCCGTGACTGGAAGATCTATGGTTCAGGTTTGATTCCATTGGTTTCCAACAGATATTTCCAATATCGTGCCCCTCGGTGCTTCACTACCAAGTCTCCTTTGCAAATCTGCTTCAACAACAAGCACTTCTCTTCCCCTTTTCCTCCTTTAAAAATCTTAAATTTTCTTCAAACTGGTTACTATTAAGGTTTCTTATTGCTCAGATCTATCCCATTAAGAAAATTACACATATATCTAGTTATTAATATCCCTTCCTAAGTCTAGATCTTAGTTTTGTTTTGCATATAAAGTTACATTTTAAGAGATCTCGCTGAAATTACCATATTTTCGCAAGCATTTTAATGAAAATTCTTAGCTTGTTGTTAAGGTAGTTTCCTTTTCTGTATGTTAAAATTTCATATTCTGAAATAAAAGTGCACATATTATTGGCTTCCCAAAAGGAAATCCAAGATCCCAAGGAAATCCTGCTTTCCTTGGTCCCTGTTTTACCCTTCTAACTAGTTTTCAGCTTACCTTTTTTGGTTGAAAGTGAGCTGACCCAAAGGTGCTTTCAGAGTGATTTTGGGAATATTTCAGTCTAATATGCTTGCTGGTTTTTATCAGGTTTGACAGAAAATAAAGGAAGCTTCTATTCAGAAGTGGCCTCAGGAGCGTTCAAATCTCCCCAGGGGTCTCCCATTTGACTAAAACCTTTAATTTTCGCACTTTGCAAGCTCTTGATTTCACTCTGTATAAGGATCAAGAGGGATTATATCAGTTCTCTGATATTGTAACCACTGTTAACAAAAATAATTTTTGAATAGGATCTTTCGAGCCCATTCCCCATCCCCCCTGGGGGGATTTGCGTCCGTGTTCTTTTTTTTGCTTTTTTCATTCATCTTTTTTAAATATAGAATAGATCTAATATGCAGGGTAGTATACTGTAATTCATTATCAGTTTCATATTCCATATTTGACTTTTCAAAGTAATCTTAATACTTACCCCACAACTTCCCGATTGATCCGAAAGGGGAAAGAGATTCGTGGTAGGACTAATTAGAAAATCGGAATTGTGTATCTATTTTCCTTTTTGTTATTTGTTTTTCAGCTTTTATAAAATTAACCCCTCCTTGATTCCCCGATTGAGATCCACTTGGATCAAAAGAGGTTCCTGGAGGGTTTTCTTTTAAACAAGAACACCCATTGTAAAATTCACTAAAATTGACAAGACTCTGGTGTGTATGCTCTGCACTTGGCTGCGGTTCGTCCAATCAGTCAAGCTGTATCAAAAGCACTTGAGCGACTAGTATAATTAGGAATCACTCTCCCCAATTGACAAACCATCAGGTGAAAATCCAACACCTAAATCAAACCTTTACGGTGGCAAAATACCCAAAGGAAGCGGGGACTTCTGAAATGTGACCTCGGGGCGCCGATCTCTGTCACACCCTAGCGGGTGCGTTATGAAAAAAATCCCCAGAGACTCCATTCAGCCCACATATTCCTTGCGGGTAGTCGTGAAGGCTTAGTTTTGGACATACTCCAAGTACTCTCGGGTATATCTGGAGTCCACCCCTTCGCCTAATTTTAATCAACTCACACCTCAAATTTAACTTAAAACGTACCAAGAGGCAATTGCAAAACATTCACTCCAAGAACATGCAAGTACGTTGATTCTATTTTTTGACTCCATTCTAAGGAACTGGTTATTTTCTTGCTTTATATATATATTGTGTCTCAGCATTTTGCTTTCGTGTGTTCATTTTTGTATCTTGTCATCATTGATTGTCTATAGTTAAATTTCAAACTCCTAAGTAACTCATTTAGTTTAAGATCACCATACTAAGTAATTATCCTTAGTAACTTAATAGCGTCTACCCCCCTTGGCTCCGTTAGGAGTTGAGCCTAAATGGAGGAGTCAAGAACAAGGTGACAGCCTTGACTTGAGACTTGCCCCCAAGGACACACCGAGTGGCTTGAAGATTTATGCCATGTGACCCAGGTGTGTGAAAGGCGGCAACAATACTTACTTGGTCTGAGATATTTATTGGGTTGTGTTAACTCTTAACTGAACTGTGATTGTTTCTCTTGTGAATTTTTATTTTTACTAACTAACACTGTGGTGCCCTTACAATTATATCATTGATACAACTTAATCCAATAGTGAATATGAGAATGCTGAATAGATCTCTGAGAGAAATAAAAAGATTAAAAGGAAAAACAAGATAAAAAAGAAGAAGATCGATGGCACAACTTGAAACAATTGAGTGTGTATTGTCACAACTGCAATGCATGGTACGCGAAAATGCAAAAAAAATTGATATTTTAAATCTTTGTTTTATATTAATTATTGTTATATTTCCTTATATCGGATTTCATAATTTATGTCATTTGTCCCACTCACATAATTGAATAAAAAATAAAACAACTTTTACGTCTTGTAAATGGATTTTTATATCTTGTAAATTCCCATATTTAATTTTGTTCACTGAAATATATCGTCAGAAACAACATTACTAATAAAACACGTGAATTTTGTTTGAAATAAGAGATCCTTTGTGGTTGTCATGATGAATTATGCTTTAATTTAGTACATCAAAAGCTCCATCTTACAAGTTGCTTGATCTTATTCTCTTTCTTGTATTGCTAGGACTTGAATGAATGCTTACGATGAATTTGATGTTTTCAAATTCCATTGATGAATTTTGTTTGATTTTTTGCACAAAATGTTAGCATGCTTGCTATTTGACTAGATTCATGTATTTTTATTTTAGAATTATTTAGTATGTTCCTTCAAATTCGCTAGTGGCAGATATTTTGACTAAGCCCCTAGAATAGGGGAAGATTGAAATGATGAGCAAGATCCTGGGGTTAGTGGAGCACCTTCCTTGCAAAGGAGTGTTATATTTTTACCTTATTTTCTCATAAGTTTTGTTCCTCATAGGATAGTAATGAAAACATATCCATATATAGGTGCAATCGATCCATACCTCGAGATGTGTGCATCATTAATTGTAGATGGATCTAGGAGTACCACTAATTTGCTTTGGGAGGAGCAATGTTTTTATGTAGACATGTTGTAATAGGGGACATACATCCTTCCATTAGTTAATTTCTTGTTTTAGATTTATACAAGGAATAATTATCTAGGGGAAAAGGGTTCATTGCATCACATTTTTAGAAGTCGCGACATGCTCATACCTTGGTTGACCACGGTGTTTGTTGGTTCTTGCTTCATGCTGGGATGTTGCCCTAGTGATTGATTATATTCTTGGAAATTCTTTGTTGAAGGATCTTCACACATCCATGGTTGACTTGGAATATTAAAGGTGTTGTTCCTATGGGTTACTACCACGATATGCTCGAGCTATCTTTTGTAAATATGAACTAGCCAAGGAAGAAAACCCCTCTATAAATAACCCATAACTTCTTTTGAAACATGGGTGGATTTAAGTATTAAGTTCAATATTTCTTGTAGTTGTCTTAAGGATGAATTTGTGGCTCTAGTGAAATATAGGATTGATCTATGTTTGAAAATCCATGTTCACATATACAACATTTTTTGGTTTTGTTAGGGCTTAACTTACTGGTCTAAGGATAAAAATGAACCTGTGCATTGTTCATACCTCATAAACAACCCTAAAACTTTCAATTATGGGAAAATTTGTTTACATTCGGACCTCAAATCAGTACTAACAAGTATCATTCTCGTAATCTTGGCACTCCAGGGAAGTCTTGAGGCGGCAATAAATAGCTGCAATGAGAATCCTAATCAGCGTGACAAGAAAATATGGGTTGTTTTGAGCCACATTTGGGCATGGTTATGGATTGTTTTGAGTTTTTAAGCCAATTTGCATCCATGTTTTACCTTCATATTTAAGTGAGTAAGCATTATGGGTGAACCTCAACCATAAATCAGTAATAAAACATGCTCATATCCAGTTTTGAGCACAATCTGGGAAACTTATGAGTTTTGAATTCAATCTTTAGGCCCATTTTAGTTCTTTCTAGTAGCATTTGGGGCATACCCATGCATAAATGAAGCAGTAAACTATATAAAACAATAGTATTGGGAGGATCTAGGCATGTTTCATCCATGTTTTGTTCTTCAAACAACATTATGAGCAATTACATGCACATAAAAGGGGAATAAAGGGTTTTGTTTCCAAATTCGAGCATGTTTTGAGCATGGTATGATCTTTTCATTATATTTTAGTATCCTTGGTTTATCAACTATCCTATTGATTAGGTTTTGGTTTGCAGGTTTTGAACCCATGCCAGTATGTATAGCATGCTACAATTACTATATACAGGAGTTTCCGGTTATATTAAGAAATGGAGTGCTTCTAGTGATGTTAAAGAAAGTTGGTGAAATAATATTAGATAATAGTTTCAGTAAACAATTTTCTTCTTGAAATAAGGATGAAAAAACCGCCTAGCAACAAATCATGGTAGCATAAAAATAATGAAAAACAAGATTTATGTATTTGATCTATTTGTGAATAAAACCATCTTATACAATAGATAACTGCAATGATAAACTAACCATAGAGGATTGCACCAGTCCTGTATTCTTCCCATCTTAAGATGGATACACCTCCACTCTAGAAGGTTTACAAAGACAACTAGATTCCCTATCTAGTTTATGACAAGTGAGGAACTAATATTTCTCCCTAATGAAAGACCAATACCACGAACAGTATTTGGATAAATGCGTTTTGGAGCTCTGTATATGAAAGACCAATACTGCATAAAATAAAATAATTTTGGGGTTTAGAAAAGGAACTAGCATGAGAAGAAAGGGTTGGGGAGTCTATTGTTTGAAAGAGAGTAAAATGACCCAAAATCCCAGGAGATTATCCAAAATCGCCTATTCAATTTACAACCATAGATTTGATATTTTCTTTATCTACCTGAAGTTGTGTGGACTAGGAATTAATTGACAATATGGAAGGAGTCCTACTCCCTCCCATAACTGGAATAATTGAATAAAGCTATATTTGGTGACCGACATTGGCATAAAAAGTAGGAACAGATTAATAACACATAAATCAAGGGCTATGTGGGTCCTTGAACATATATTAAATGGAATGGATATGGACCAAGCTACTTACAAATGTAACCACAATTGGCATAACTACGGTCAGGTTATACCCACATAGGGTTAGAAGTGAATTCCAGGTCGAACCAATCTGTGAATCGAGGTAAATTACCCTTGCAATGATGTGGTACCCCAAGGACATTATAATTAATAGTGATCTTTGATGCTTGTTCATGAGGCACGTAGTGTCATGCATGTAGAATATAATTAAGTGATATCATTGATGCTTATTCATGGAGAACCTAGTGTCTTGGTTGTTTCTAAGCATTCGTGTACATTTTTTTGGAGTCATTTTCCAACCACACATCATTATTTGGATTAATTAATCTAATTTACCAATTATCCTAAGTTTTGACTCAAACATGTGACTGCATCATCAAACTGGATCTCCTCCTTCAATCTGGGAGCCTAATTGAGCCTCATCCTTCAATTAGGGAGAAAATATGGGTTGATCTTCTTGATTTATGCACCCCACTTAGTCAACTAGGAGTTGCTTCACCTACTTCTCAGTTAACTGGAGTGTTAAAGGTGCCTTACCCATGATTTGATCTATTTTTTATCTAAATGCAATTAACTGGAGTGTTAAAGGAGCCCTCACCTAACTTTGGTGACTCAATTCAGTTTATCTCAGCTAATTGAAGTCAGATAGGTGCCTCTACCTAATTGTTGACATGCAATTGAGTTCTATCCAGTTAGACTCAGTCTAAACTGCATCCGAGTCTGTTAGAGTCAATTTATGTTGGAGTTAAGTGGTTAACTAATGTGCCGAGTGGTGTTAACTAAAAAGTAAGCCACTCTCATGCACTCAATTCAAATGAACTCTCTTGGATTCAAATTTCATGGTTATTCATCCCATTGTATTGCATTGTAATCTATCTCTTCCTATTATTGATTAATAAATACACTGCTACAAGCCTTTTGCACAGTTTCTGGCATTCATTGAGTAAATTGATCTGTATCAATTTGTAGTAACTTTTGTCTTGATTCTAAGGTGTGCCTCAATTTTATATGGTATCAAAGCGGAGGTATCAGGTTCAATTCCCTTAAGCTACGATGGAGGGAAGGTGTTGGGGTATCACTACAACCGAATGGTATAACCGCTGCACCTCTGGGAATATAAAAGTGTGGCCTAACTGCCACTCCTAATGATAGGTCCTAGTGCTTGGTTTCAAATGTTCATCAACATCTACAGGTTTTGGTGTAACGAGAAACCTTACATGGTATCAGAGCTGAGGTCTCAGGTTCAATTCCCCTGAGCTACGTCGGAGGGGGGTTTTGGAGTATCGATACAAGTGCATGGTATAACCGCCGCACCTCTAGGAATATAAAAAATTGTCCTAACTGCCACTCTTGATGATAGGTCCTTGTGCTTGGTTTCAAATGTTCATCAACATCTACACGTTTTAGTGTAGAGACAAACCTTACATGGTATCATAGATGAGGTCACGGGTTCAATTCCCCCAAGCTACGCCGAAGGGGGGTGTTGGATTATCCATACAACCGCATGGTATAACCGTCGCACCTATGGGAATATAAAATGTGGCCTAACTGTCACTCTTGATAATAGGGACTTATTCTTGGTTTCAAATGTTCATCAACATCTGCAGGTTTTGGTGTAACAACAAACATTACACTGAATAATCATTAACACTTAAATCCAGGTCGTGTATAGAATATCTAAGGAGTTAAGAGTTTGTTGGAAAGATTGGTTGAAAGATCCTAAGTGAATATTGACACAGCTCCTTTATGAGTGTTTTAAAGTTGATATATAAGAGGATATAGGACATTGATAAGGAAATAGAGGTTGATGTTCATCACATAGAACAATGTCTACATGAATAGATAAAATGATACAAGATAGTTATAGAGTTTGAATTTTGATGTGGTCGAGTACAAGAAGGTGATATTGCTAAGAGATTGTTTGTGTTAGGGTAGTAGAAAATATTTAGTGGGAAGAAGACAAATTGTGGGAAGAAGATAAAATAGTGGGTCACCATTTTTTGTGGGATAAGAATTAACAGTGGGAAACCACTATTCATTGGAAGAGAATAAACAATGGGAAACCATTGTTCATGGGAAGAGAATAAACAATGGGTTACCACTATCAGTGAGCATAGAATAAACGGCGGTTTACCATTGTTAAAAGATAAGAAGAGGGTAGAAGACAATGGGGGGTTTACCACTAATTATATAGGTTAACCAGAAGACAGAGGATGACTATTAGGTTGAGTTGACCATTAAAGTTGATGTAATATACTCCATTGAGTTAATCAATATACATTATTGAATTTCATATATATTTGGTGTACTTCTTGTTGACAACTTATTTTGTTCATAATAGATGATGAATGATTAACTACATAGGTTTGGTTTGGTGAAACTTAATAATTGAGTGAGATACTTATTTACCCCCCCTCTCAAGATCTTTGTGTGTTCTACAATTTGGATCATGATGATGCTTTCATATATGAAGATGCAATAGATAGAGCCAGCACCTCTACTCTATGAAAAATAAGGGGTTCTCAAACTAGCCAAGAATACAGTCTTCCACACACGTACCAAACATGTTGAGACACATTTCCACTTCAGCAGGAAGCTTGTAGAATATGAAAATGTTAAGATATAGTATTGTCCCATAGAGGACCAAATTGTAGACATTTCAGCTGTCTTTGGGTTTTGAAAAGTATGTAAAATTTCAAGATAAACTTGGTGTAGTTAGTGAATTAACTATTAAAGGAGGGTATTAAAGTAAACCCTAGTTTATAATGGTCAATTAAATATTAGATTTAGGCATTAATAAATCCACATAAGACTCTTTTTTTTAAAGTTAGTTCAAGTCTATATTACATCAACAAAAAGATATACATAAAGCATTCATCCATCCATGCTCAAAGTAGAGCGTAACCCATACCGTCTCCCCACTATCCAAACACTCCCAAACCCCAGACACTAGCCCCTCCACCACATGAAAACATGACCACTTAAGACTGTTATTTTAAACTTTTATGATGTATGTCACTTTATTGTATTTCTCTATCTATCCCACATTAATAAAGTGGATTAAGTGAATTGACTTAACCTCATTGTAACCTTATATAAAAAAGTTTTTTCTTTCTCATCTACATAATACATTACCGTAATTCTTTCGAGTTATTCTTAATTTCTTTTTTATGTTTAATTTTCTTAAAAATTAAAATTATAGAAAATTAAAATGATAAGATATAAACACCTATATCAATATCAACTTATTTTATATTATATTTTATTTCATATTATATTTAATTATAATCTAAACTTTAAATTATGCTTAGCTTTAAAATTTGTTATTAACTAACTAACTTAACATTAATATCATTAATTATATCAAGTAAATTAAGATGAACTTCAAATATATTAAGATGAACTTTGTAAATTCTTAAATTTTACTTTAAACTTTTGCTCGAATCAAATTTTTAATGCCCTTGTTCACTTCACTTTTTTTATACCTTGAAAACGCTTTGTATTAATCAAATGTTAAATCCTTTTGGATTCTTTATATAATATATTTTTAAAATAATATAATTTTAGATTATAGAAATTATTCAAAATATGTTTTTAATTTTTAATTTTTAATTTTTAATTTGAACATTAATATATCTTATTTTTATTATCTAAAATATTAGTTGTTTATTTTATTAATAGTTTTTTTTTCCGAAACAATAGCTGCCAATGGCATAGGACAAAGGGCAACATTATTTGACCTTTAACGTTGTAGGTTTATGATTGATGTAGATGTTGAGAATATTATGATATATGATAGATGTTGAGAATATTATGATATATGATTACTGAATATTGAGATGGTTTTTTACAAGAATGAAGATATGAATAAATATTTGAGAGGGGTGGGTTGGTCAGGGGTGGGTTGGTCAGTAGAGCATAACACATAGAGTCTCCTCACTATTCAAACATCTTTGAACTTCAAACACTAGGCCCTCCATTACAGGAAAATATGGCCATTTAAAGCCATGTTATTTTGTGTTTTTATGTTTTATGTTACTTTATTGTATTTATCTATCTATCTATTCCACATCCATGAAGTGGATTAAGTAAATTGACTTCACCTCATTGTAACCTTATATAAAATGGTTTTTGTTTTCCAGAAGTTATACTTGATTTCTTTCTATGTTTAATTTTTTTGAAAAATAAAATGTAAAATATAAACATGTATATCAATATCAATTATAAATTGCTTATTTTATATTGTATTTCATTTCATATTTTATTATAATTTAAACTTTCGATTATGCTTAGCTTTAAAATTTGTTATTAATTAGCTAACTTAATATTAATATTATTAATTATATCAAGTATATTAAGATGAACTTTGTAAATTCTTAAATATTACATTAAATCAATTTTTTAATGCCCTTCACTAATAGTATGTACTGTTTATACATTGAAAAACGCATTGTATTAATCAAATGTTTTATATAATACATTTTTAAAATAATATAATTTTAGATTATATAAATTATTAAAAAAATTGTGATTTATAATTTTTAATTTGAGAACTAAGATATCTTATTTTTAGTATCGAAAATATAGATAAATTAATATATTATAATATATAATTACTGATGCGATGATTTTTTAAAAGAATGAAAATATAAATAAATATGTGGAGGGGTGTGTTGGTATCCTTTTATGAACTGTTTTCTTTTTTTTTTAAATATAATTTTTTTATAAAAAACTTTTTTTTATAAATATTCAAATTTTCATTATTTCATTTATATATATATATATATATATATATATATTCAAATTTCTATTATTTCATTTTTAAGTATATATTATAAATATGTTATAATATATAAATGTTATGTAAATAGTAAAAATATATTATAATATTTATTGCACTTTTCAGTAGGCATAATAACAAACTACAAATCTGATTTGTGGTGGGGATTGATAGCTTAATGTCATGATATGTAAGATGGTAGATCTGCACATAATTTGATGCCCCTGGATTATCAAAAAATGAGAGGCCCATATAACATATAGAGAGGGGCCCTCTCCCTTACGGTCGAGTGTGCTTCGCTTCCTCGAGTTCTACGAAATATTCCTTGCCCTCAGAAGGACAAGACACATTGAGTAAAGCCACAATACGCCCCAATGAGTAAAAGCCACACTAGCCCCCAATGAGTAAAGATACAATATGCACGCTTTAGTGCCATGTTGAAAATCACTCCTTTGATGCCCAGATTTTTTTCTCTTTTCTTTTCAAATGCAAAGGATCTTCTTCCTCTTTTGTCGAAGTATTATTGTTGTGGTGATATATAATAAAATACAGCAGGAAATGTTTGGGAAAGATGACACTTTCGTGTTTTCATTTGTTCATCTTGTTCTGTTTTTTCTTTGTATATTGCAACAAAGTGTGGAGTGTAGATCCATATGAATATGTGGGAGAAAAATGAGTGGGTATAAATGTAGTGTAAGTGGATGGTTTCTTGGCTTAAGTCTTGCCACCTCCTAGCACTCAATTAGGAGGCACTGAAACCCACATAAGTTTAGCAGTTGGTCAACAGAAGCATTGCTTTGATATTTTTATAATTGTAATTTTTAATAAAACAAATGTTTCATTAACAGAGCCATGACATCATAAGGGGACAATAGTACATAATATAATGTCCAAAGGGACAAATACTATTTAATAAGATTTAATGATATAGTGATTATTGAAAACTACTAAATAAGATTCTTTATATAGTTCCATAAGACACCCTATGCTAAGGGACACAATTATTTACAATTAATGATGTAATTTATTCTATTTACACTATTCCTCAGTTGAATCAAGAGTGGATTACGGCATAATCATATGGACAATGCATTGTTAACTTTGGGTGTTGGATGATTTTCTTAATTGTTTGTTGTTGTATATGCATTTGACTATTACATAGGAAGGGAGGGAGGACATCGGAGGGAATATATATTTAAAGTAAATGTCAATAAACTCCATCGAAGTGGTAAAATAGAAATCATTCTCGTGGAAGCAATCATACTAGTGTTGATACACTATATCCCTTTAAGGCTCCTCAATTAAGTGTCCTTGAGTTACATTTATAATAGGATGGGAATCTAAGAAGTCCTAGTGTTGCATCTTATTTTCATTCATATTTTTTAATGATCCTTTGCTTTTGACATTGGATCCCATTTATTATATGCAACTAAAATGTGTTTGGAATAGAGTGATACACAATATGGGTGATATTTAGAGATGTACTAGTGTTGTACCCTCTTTTCATGCATATTTTGGTAATGCCCCTCTATGTTTGGCATTAGATACTGTCAAAACATCGTAGCTAAGTGCACTTGTGCTATAGTAGCATTGGGATGTATGATCTATTGGAAATACGAACCGGCAAGAGAGGATTTCAAAAAACTTGTGAAGTGATGGGGAGTTGGGTGGAGAAAGGTACCAATCAGAGAGACCTAACATCAAGCTTTAAAGGTTAAAAGTAGTCATCATTAGAGTTTCCATAATTTTAGGGGGAATCAGGAGGAATGAAACTTGATGTATATTTAGCATTTTCCCAGAAAACTAGATGGGGAGATTTTGTAGGAGACCTTGTGGTTGGGTAAGATGAAAACCATATGCACGCAATGTCATAAGGAATTGCGTGAACTTAGGGGAACTAATCTTGTTCCAAGCATGAGTGGAAATTACATAGGTGGAAGCACCTTTGTCAAGATTGGATCAATGAATAACCAAGTTCTTGACGGTAACTGAAATATGAAATGGCATCTGAGGCTTTGATTGATCAAGGTTGAACGTCATCAAAAGAGTATTGGAAGGATAAATTGCACAAGTGCTAGACAACAAATATTTGCATTGTGTTGGGTAGTTCGTAAGAACCTCTAATGTATACATGGCAGTAGGTGACTATTCCAAGTCATCCACAATGTTATAGTTGGGGGCGACTTGGGCATTGGATTTATGGGGTACACATCACAAAGGAGTATTGGGAATCTTAGGGATGGAGACCGAGTTAGGACAAGTGATATGCAAAGTTTCTTCCAATGATGGAGAGAATTTCTCCTTATCAGTGCTAATAGTTTCATTTGTTGGGTTGTGTGGATTACATTGTATTTGCAGGTGGATGTCAATGAAATTCGTGAGGATTTGTTGGAAACAAGGGGCATTGGGGTGACTTAATGATGAATATTGATAGGGGTAAGGTGTCATTATCTATGTCATGACTACCCCTTGTGACAAGAAGGGGTTATGTAGTACAATTGGTTGTGATTGGATTGGATAAGGAGGTGGAGGGTTAGGTTAATATTGTGAGGAATTAGATGATTCATGTTCTTTGGCCTTGTTCCACAGTTGGAGAGTCTTAGCAAGGTGGCCCAGCAACAGTGTAGTGTTTATAAACACTACAGAGGGAAATCAGATGGTAAGTCTATAATTGAGGGTTTTAACCTCACTTGGGAAGTTTATTCAATTCCTAGGTTGTGTGGAAATTGAACCCAGGTGTTAGAAAAATTACACTCACAACAATTGCCAATTACACATGCAAATTACTCACAAAAGGAGACTGAATATGGAGCAGAACACTAATCTATATTGAATAAGTGTACAATAGCCAGCCCTGTGAAGTCATAGGCTACCACAATAAATAATTACATGAGAGATTCGAATGCATGAAGATGCCATTCGAATTTATTCAAAAGCAGGCTTACTAAATCTAAGCAAATCCCCCATAGGTGCATAAAGCACATTCCAAATCTGTCTAGGAGCTCATGAAGTGGAAAAATCAATTAGGCAAGCTAATAGGTGGTGGAATGAAAACTCATACATGCTTTTCATAGGACAAACGAGCAGAGGATGATGAGGACAAAAACCAAGTTAACTTCACCTAGACAAACTTTCCCAATTGCCTTAAAACTCAGAAAAAGAAGGCAATAAAGCAGAAAAAGCAGATATGCGCTAGGGAGGCCAGGACTAAAGCAGATTTGATTCCAAGAGGTTTCCCAAGAACTCCATGACTCAAATTTAGCAAGTTTGGCCACTATGGATGTGTGGAGGACAACTTGCATAAGATGGAATATAGAAACTAGGCAAATAAGACAAAAAATGGATTAATTAATGTCTAAGGTAGCTAAATATGGGTTGATTATTTTAAAACCCCCCCTTAAGCTTGACTTATGAGTAAAATATCAGAAAATTATAGGGCCTAGCAACAAGGCTTAGTCACTCTTTACATACTGCATTTCCATTTAACCAAGGAAAGAGGCAAAAACCCAGTGGGAAAAATCCTCCCTTAAACATGGACAGTAAAACAAAATTTGGAAATCTTGTCATCACTCATGCTTCACAGCATGATCAGCAATCCCCAGCAGTGATTTGAGATTGCTGAATGTCTTCTCACAAAAAAAACTTTGGTGAAGATATTTGCTACTTGTTTTGAAGATGAACAGAAGAGTAGGTGAATGGTTCCATCATGCACAAGCTGTCTGATGTAGTGCATATGGATCTCAATGTGTTTGGTTCTATGCTTCTGAACTAGATCATTGTAGATTCGAATGGTACTCTGATTATCACAGTAGATAGTAGTTGAGTATTTTGATTCGAAGCCACACTCTCCAAGTAACCCCTGCAACCATAAACATTGAGTTGTTGCATTTACAACTCCTCTGTACTCTGCTTCTGTAGATGAGAGTGCAATGGCACTCTATTTCTTACTTGACCAACTGATTGGCCCTTCTACAAGCATGAACACATATCCTGATGTTGACTTTCGATCTATGCTGTCACCTGCCCAATCACTGTCAGTAAACCCAATCAAATCAAGATTAGATTTAGCTTTATAGAAGATCCCATGTGTCCTTGTTCCCTGAACAAAGTTAAGGATCCTTTTGGCTGCTCTCCAATGGATCTCATGAGGCTGATCCATGTATCTTGAAGCCACACTTACTGCATAAGAAAGATCAGGTCTAGTATGTGTAAAATACAATAAACATCCAATAAATTGCCTATACAGTGTATTGTTTACCATAGGTGAAGAATCAGCTTCTTCGAGCTTCACTCCTAAAAGGAAAGGAGTCTTGATTGGCTTGCAATCCTTCATATTGAATTTGTTCACAAATCCAAGGCATACTTGAACTGATGCACTTTGATTCCTTCTTTGGTTTGAGTAATCTCGAGCCCCAAGAATTGGCTCAATAAGCCCAAATCTGTCATTGAGAAGGCATGGTTCATTGCATCCTTTAAGGGGGAAATCTCATCCTTTGAGCTTCCTGTAATGAGAAGGTCATCAACATATAAAACAATGATCATTAATGAACCATGAATCAGTTTCAAATAGACATTTGGATCTGATTTGCATCGAACAAAATTCAGTGATAGCAGAAAGCTATCAATCTTGGCATACCAAGCCCATACAATGACTTCTTTAGCCTGCACACGAGAGATGGGTTAGTAGCAAATCCTTGAGGCTGTTGCATGTATATCTCTTCAGTGAGATCTCCATTTAGGAAATCACACTTCACATCCATGTGGTGTACTTCCCATTGCTTTGAAGCTACAATGGCTAAGGCTAGCCTGATGGAGTCCATCTTTGCCACTGGTGCAAAGGTCTCATTGCAGTCTATGCCAAGAACCTGTGAGTAGCCCTTGGCTACCAATATGGCCTTTTACTTCAGAGGTGAACCATCAGCAGAAAATTTGGTTTTGTACACCCACTTACACTGAACTAGCTTCCTCCCTGGGGGAAGATCAACCAGCTCCCAAGTGTTGCTCTTCTGGAGTGAGATGAACTCTTCTTCCATGGTTGTTTTCCATCTTGGATCTTTTACTGCATATTCATATGTCTGTGGGTATTATTCAACCATCAGATAGCATTTCTTTGCAAACATAGGATCTTTCATGCACAAAGCACTCTCAAATTGAGATCTAGTCCTCCTAGGATCATTAGGATTTCCAGCTAGTTCTCCAGCTGCATGAATAGTATTGGCTTCCCATTTTGGTCTTGTAGGACTATTAGGATCTGCAATTAAATCATCAATATCAGATATATCAGAATCAGCATGTTCAACTATCTCTTCACTTAGATTCAAAGGTTTTGGTGGTGAAGAGGATTCTCCAACTTCAACTGCTGCTAGGGGCTCTTTTTGAAACTGAACACACCTTTCAATGAAGGCTTTGTTTGTGCTCAAATTTATCAGCTTGTACCCTTTTGAATCTTCAAATTACCCAACAAATAGACACTCTTGGCTTTGGGGCTGCAAAGCCTTCCTCTTTTCTGTTGGAATTCTAGCCCAAGCCCTTGAGCCAAAAATCATGAAATGGGTCACATCTGGCTTGTGCCCACTCCATGCTTCGAAAGGAGTCATACCATCAAGCTGTTTATGAGGCACCCTATTCTGGATATAGGCTGCACAGTTTATTGCTTCGGCCCAAAACTTTGGTGGCAAAGTCTTAGCCTCCAATATGCAGGTTGCCATCTCTTTCAGTGATCTGTTATTCCTCTCAGCAACACCTGCTTGATGTGGTGTGTAAGGGATAGAATGCTGCATCTAAATACCTTCATCTACACAATATTGAATGAACTCAAACTTGACATACTCACCACCATTGTCAGATCTGAGGACCTTGAGTTTCCTCCCAGACTGGTTTTCAACCAAAGCCTTAAAGACTTTGAAGAGGCCAAAAACTTCAGACTTGTGTTTCAGGAAGTAAACCCAGCAATACCTGGAAAATTCATCTATGAATGTCAATGCATATTTGGCCTGAATCGTTGACATATGAGGAAATGGGCCAGCAATATCACTGTGGATCAACTCAAGAGGTGCAGAGGTTCTCTCATGACTAGCTCTCTCAAATTTATGCTCTGGGTGTTTTCAATAGGATGCAACCTTGACAGAATCCTTTGGAAAACTTAATCTTTGGTAACCCTATGACCATTTCTTTTTCACTAAGATCAGAAAGATACTTGTAATTTAGGTGGCCAAATATTTCATGCCAAAGCTTGCTTTCCTCATTAGCATGAATCAGAAGAGCAGAGGGGTTTGAGTAGGGTAGGAAGTGTGAGAACATGTATACCTTCGAAGTGTGATTTGCAACTCCTTTTGCAATGACTTTACCACTTGAGATATCTGTGAACTCAACTTCATCAAGGGAGAATATGACCTTCTTTGGAGACCCTGTGTGGGTCATCTGATACACCGATAAGAGGTTAGAGGCAAGACCTGGAACATACAACACATTGTTGAACTTACCATGGTCAAGATCAATCCTCCCTTTGGACAAACTTTCAGTGAGAGAGTCATCTCCCAGTACTATTGGTGGACCTTTCGACATGTCAAGTGAGGTGAATGCCTCCTTGGTCGAAACCATATGTCTTGAAGCTCCAGAATCAATGATGAAACTAGGTGAGCTTGATGTGCCAGCAACCAATGCATGAAATCTCTCTTTGTCTTCTGAATTTGATCCTCCTTCCCTCTTCTTTGAGCTGTCTAGAAGGGAGATGCCATTCTTCTCCAGGATTTGGGTCAGCATGTCTATTTTCTTCTTCATGCAAGAGCTTTCAGAATGATTTCCCTTACTATAGTATGTGCAGTTGCTCATTTCTTCTTTGTTCTTCTTCTTCTGGGGGTTCTTCTTGGAACCTTGAGGCTCCTCTGGAGACTTGTTCTCTTCTCTCTTTTGCTCAGGTGGCTTTTTAGCTTTCTTCTTGCTTTTTGAATCCACCCTCAAATCTCCAGCAACCAAGGATTTCTCTTTGGATGATTTGATGGTGCCCATCATCACCAATTTATCTTGTTCTTGTGTGAGAGATTCCATGAAATCTGCAAGGCTAGGCATTTTCCAGGCTCGAGCTGTAAACTTTGTGGCATAGAAGGTCGATACAAACACTGAATAGTCAGGGCCAAGCTTCGAGAGTATGGCCAAATCTATTTGTTCATCCTTCTTTTCGATCCCACATTGTTTTAGCTGCAAAACAAGTGCTTTGAACTTGGAATAATAGAGTTGTAGGGATTCAAAGCTATTGGGACTCAGGGAGATCAATTCATTTTCAATTTGATGTCCCGTCATCTCATATATCTTTCCAAAAAGATCAACAAGCTTCTCCCATACTTCATTCAATGATGTCAATCCATCAAGATGGAAAATGAGGTCTCTGGATATGCTCAAACACAGGAGACCATAGGCCTCATCCCTCCTGTTGTGCCATTTAATCTTCTCTGCAGCTGCATTGGGCTCTGCTTCTATTTCCATAGTCACTCTGTAGAGGCCTTTCACTCTCAATAGTATCTCCATCTTGTCTTTCCATTCAAAGAAGTTAAATGGAGTCAAGATGATATTCTGAGATTGATCCATAGCTCAGAAATTGTCCCGTTAGTCAGCGGAATGCTCCCAGTCAATGATGTCGAACCTGCAAAACGAATTGGAAGGATATAAATCAATCTAAAAAGGCTCTGATACCATGTGGAAATTGAACCCGGGTGTTAGAACAATTACACTCACAACAATTGCCAATTACACATGCAAATTACTCACAAAAGGAGACTGAATATGGAGTAGAACACTAATATGTATTGAATAAGTGTACAATATCCAAACCTATGAAGTCATAGGCTGCCACAATAAATAATTACATGAGAGATTCGAATGCATGAAGATGCCATTCGAATTTAGTCAAAAGCAGGCTTACTAAATCTAAGCAAATCCCCCATAGGTGCATAAAGCACATTCCAAATCTGTCTAGGAGCTCATGAATTGGAAAAATCAATTAGGCAAGCAAATAAGTGTGGAATGAAAACTAATACATGCTTTTCATAGGAGAAAAGAGTGGAGGATTATGAGGACAAAAAACAAGTTAACTTCACCTAGTCAAACTTTCCCAATTGCCTTAAAACTCAGAAAAAGTAGGCAATAAAGCAGAAAAAGCAGATATGCACTAGGGAGGTCAGGAATAAAGTAGATTTGATTCCAAGAGGTTTCCCAAGTGCTCCATGACTCAAATTTATCAATTTTGACCACTATGGATGTGTGGAGGACAACTTGCATAAGATTGAATATAGAAACTAGACAAATAAGACAAAAAATGGATTAATTAATGTCTAAGGTAGCTAACTATGGGTTGATTATTCTAACAGGTTGCAAGGTTCAGATTACCTCCATTGGTAGCATAAGGGTTGGGGAATTGGCCCCACCTTCATATTGTTGGTTGTTACTTGTGTTATTCCCGTTATTATTCTTATTGGATGTGTTAGGATGCACTTGTTGGTTATTGGGCATAGGTTGGGTGGGAATATTTTGTTTAGCATACACTTTCCATGAGGAAAAGGGGGAGACATAGGGTGTGGATACACTAGAGGGGATAGAAAAGTGCCAAGAAAATGGTATTAAGGGTTCATATATGGTGGGACCACATAGTTGGTAAGAAAAACACCACACATAGTACCACAACACAAGGGTCCGTGAACATGGGAGGTTGTAGGAGAAAAATAGGAGGTACTTGTTCTTGCATGGGAGGATAAATGAGAAGGATCAAGAGGGTAGTAGGGCATCAATGGTGCACCCTAATCATGGCACTCAACACTCAAGGACTTAACATACAAGTAATTTATCAAAGGGGAAGGGTATGGATGGTATCGATTTGGATGGGATATTATGAAACCAATCATGCCATCCATAGAATGGGATGCTCTTAAAGGGTATTTATGTGTCAAGTCACTTCAATGGTAATCGTGGATAATCATGTAAAGGTGCCCAGATTGGATATAGATAAGGTCATACTACTTATATTTAAGGATTTACTCATCTTCGGTTTGTGGGTATTCTAAGGCCACATCTTTAATTGTGGAGGGAATAAGGTATTTTAAAAACTAGTCTAGGAGGATACAATCATTAAACTTGATCTTACAAATACTATTATGTTGTCTCCACTCGTGTATATTGTTTGTGATATGGGTGGATGAGTTATGGTGACATGACAAAAGGATCTTGACTTGCTCATCCTAACAAAAATATAACTAGAAAAAAAGGTTAGAAAGGTGGAAGAATCTAGGGATACAACATTGGGATGTAAGCTAGGGGGGTGATTGATATAAGACATAGTGGAAAATCCAATCAGGGTCCTATAGAACAAACATAACTGAATGGAATAATTGACAATTCTATTAGAAGAGGGGTTCCTCAGTTGCATTTTCCTCAAACTTATGGATGTTCGAAGGAAGTTTGGTAAGCATTGGAGGCCATGAAGGATCATGTCGAATGGGATCATTAGTTATAATTTCTATATTAGGAATTTTAAAACTAACCATGAAGGGAATGTTCATATTAGGTAGGGTGGTTGAGGAACCAATATTTTGATTGCATTCCCTCCATGGGGTTTATTAGGGTTATCCTTACCGACTAGCTTCCCACTTGAAGTAGAGATATCCCCAAACATGTTAATGACTAGGTTGTGAAATGGGATAAAGTTATGGGGAAAGGATAGTGATATGGTTTGTGATGAGACTAAATCTAAATAGCATTATGAGGAATGGGGAGGGGATGAATCTTATTTGATTAACAAAGGTTGATATGGAATAATGGTGTGACCAAAGATCCTGTATATAAGTAGAAATCCAAACAAGGGCCTTCCACACACTAAACTCAAATGGGTATCAATCCCATCAAGTAATAGAGTGAAGGTGTCAATGGGAAAATTATGGATAAATTCATTGAGGGTGTCTCCAATTGACTCACTACTATCTTCCCCAAGTTCCCTCCCACCTATGAGATCCACCTCTATATAAGTTTCTTGAAAGAATTGTCATCATCCTACCTCGTTTTTAGACATTTTCAATAGTTTTATAAACCATCGGCTAAAACCCATAATCCATATGATCTTCTAAAATAAAAGGGAAAGGTGCCCAATCATCCCTTCAATTCCAATTTCATCATGTACCACCTTGGAAGGATGGGCTTGTTCATAGACTTGCCTATACAGTATCCAATACAAGAATATTATGGTTCCCTAAAAATTCAACCACTATGTATTAAATGTATTGTGACTAATGGGAATTATTTGGATGCTTATCCCCAAAGTCCTAGACTAACTATAAAATTCTTTTGGTCCTCAAGTGAGGAGATTAATGTGATAGATTAGGGTTAAATTTTAGGATACACTTGAGGTTATGAACCAAGTGATGTTGAGATTAGGGTGTGAAATGTGTGTGCAAAAGTGGGAAAGGTGCCCAATCATCCCTTCAATTCCAGTTTCATCATGTACCACCCTGAAAGGATGGACCTCTTGATAGAATGGCCTATACCATATCCAATACAAGAATATTATTGTTCCCTAAAAATTCAATCACTATGTATCAAATGTATAGTGACAAATGGGAATTATTTGGATGCTTATCCCCAAAGTCCTAGCCTAAATATAAAATTGTTTTGGTCCTCGAGTGAGGAGATTAATGTGACAGATCAAGGTTAACTTTTAGGATCCACTTGAGGTTATGAACCAAGTGATGTTGATATTAGGGTGTGAAATGTGTGTGCACAAGTGGTGTGTGCAAATACTAAATGAAACTGCAAGGAAATGTAAATTCTTATACAATAACTAAGAGAAAAAAAAGATACATTTCAATACTAAAAACTAGTCATTATTTATTTCTTGGAATAAATCTGTGATTTCTCAAAGATGCAAGGTACTACTGCCAACAAGAAAATAATAATTCCAAACATGCATGAAAACAAGGTATCTAACCAATGACGAATCTATAAAGAAAAGAGAAGAGGCTCTCAACCAACAATAAGAATTATCTTTAAACAAACGCAATCAATAAACTAAAATATTTGATTAAATAAACACACTTGCTAAAACAAGGAAAATGAAGTTGAAAATTCACTCCAAAATAGAACCTTAAAGGAAGAAAAATACTTGGATCTTTCGATATTCCCTTCACTTGCATCATACAAAAGTATAACGAATAAATTAGTACAATAATCAATCGGCTCATAAAAAATAAAAATATCACTGTAACACACCTAAAATGAAAAACTAAACCAACAAGGGCATATACGAAACTGAAAAATATCGTAATCTGCTAAAAAAAACTAAGTTTTGGGGATAAGGCATGATTTTTTAGGTGAAGGTCATGACCAAGGTCACTATATTTAATATGAAAACCATGAATGGGAACTGAAATAGGAAAAAACTAATTGAAATGTGTTGGGTTGTGACAAAAAAGTAGGATTTTTCGACCAAGGTGCCTACTAGCGACTAGGGATAGCGTAGATAAAGAAAACATGGCTAGATCCTACTGAAAAACACTTACAAAGATGGCCTGAAATGATGGTATAAACATAACCAAGGGTGGATTATGGATCCATCTCTAGTATGGTTGCCAAAATTTATTGTGTGTGACTTCTCACACGCAAGTGCAAAAACGAACCCACTAAGGGGTTGTGCAATCCTTGGTAGAATATTAAAAATGAAAAAAACAACTAAAACAAATATTAAACTATATATTTGTGTGACTCTTGAACCAATATGCAAACATAGATCACCAAGATAGAATGCATAAAGTAAACGATGTGTTTTTCATTTATATTACACAAATAATGTTATTAGAGTCACACCTTGGTACAATTTTTAGAGGATATGGCGCCTATATAACTTATCCAAGGGAAGGTTTGTCAAACACCTTTGTGATGTATAATCTCCATCCAAGTGTCACTGGTGGATCCTCCTTGTGGTGAAAGTAGAAAGTATTATATGATATATGTAACGTGCCCTCACGCTACATAGCTAAACAGATAACCAACTATAGCTAAAACCAAACATAGAGCTCTAAGCAAGGCTCTAAAACCACAAGAGAAAATAATTGAAATTATTTTAAAAAGTTAATGATAAATCACCAAAAACTCAAAACCGTGGAAGCATAGTTAATTAGAACTTAAAATATATATATTAAAGATTAAAATAAGACAAACAATCATTTAAAAAATATACGTAGAAGTCTTGACGATTTAATTCCATATTCCTGACTTAACCATCCCCCTTTGAGTCTTCCAACATTGAAAGTCGGAAGTCGAAACGTCAATGAATACATAACTTAAAAACTTCCAACACTGACATTAACATGTCAATTCCAAGGAAAATTTTAAGAGCCCCCCTAAATTTCTATGTATATTAAATTGGAGAATCCCCATGATATATAGGAAAATATGAAGGCTATTTTATCAATGTTATATTATGTATATATAATATTTTAGAGAATCTCTCATTGGATTATATAATATTGTAATATCTTGGAAAATATTTCACTCAATTATAAAAACTTGTAAAATCTTGGCGAATCTTTCACTAAATTATAAAACCTTGTGAAGTCTTAGTGAATATTTTACTAAATTATAAAATCTCATGAAGTCTTGGTGAATTTTTTTATAAATTATAAAACCATATATAGTAATAGGAAAACATATACAAAAAATACTAAATAGAAGATAAATATTAATAAAGCATCACATAACATGCCCTCTATGAACCATAAAATTCCATAAACAAAACAAGAAACATGTTGAAATACCTGACAATTCCCAAATCAAAAGAAGTAGATAAGACAATGGGATTATAGGTTTCTCAACACATGGCCCTTCCCAAAAAGGAGAACACAGACACAAGTAGTAAAAAATGGAAGTGGTTAAAATTAGTGTCATTTCTTCGTGCACACCCAAATACATGGCTATGAATCACTACAACAAATCCTAGAATTAGCATCTCATTTAGCGTCCCTTTTTAGTGTAATTTTTTTTTACATTGAGTGGTCAAACTAGACGCTAAATGGGACGTGTCATGGACAAAACTTAAAGCGTCCCAAAAAACGTCTTTTTTTGCTTCCTAAATAACATCCTTTATGATGTCCAAAATAGTGTCTCTTTTTTTGCTTCTAGAATAGCGTCCACCTTTTCTTCCTAAACAACGTCAAGGTTTGCTTCCAGAATAGCGCCCAACTTTGCTTCTTAAACAACGTTGAGGTTTTATTCCTAAATAACGTCCTTCTTTGCTTCCTAGCGAGTGTCCTCTTTTGCTTCTTAAATGACACCCCCATTAGTGACATATTTGCATCCTTAATAACACCATATTAGCATCCAAATTAGCATCCATTTTTGCTACCACTTTAGCATCCCATTTTGCACCATGTTTTACTTCCAAATATGTGCCAATTTTCGCTTCCAAATTTGCACCAATTTTTGCTTGCTTTTGTGCATCATGTTTTGTTACCAAAATGATGCCAAATATTTCTTCTATTGTTGCACCATATTTTTCTTCCTATGTAGCTCCATGTTTTGCATCCAAAGTAACGTCTTATTTTGCTACCATATCAACGCCATGTTTGGCTTCATCATTAGTGCCATGTGTTGCATCCTTTTTAATGCCTAGTTTCGCGTCTCTCATGTTTTGGTCACTAATTTAGTCATTTTTAGTATTTAACCGATATTACAATATCATTAGGGCATGGAGGAATCGAACCACCGACCTCCTGCTTGTAAGGCAGGTGCTCTGCCATTGAGCTAGAACTTTTTAAGAATTTGAGAACCTAACTTACAGAGTCCTCTATAATGGTAAAAAGGATCAATACACAACTTTGAGTATATAATGGTCGAACAAGGAAACAAAGAAATAGGATTTTGTAATACCAGAAAGGACACTCAACATCAACAGTGTTGCATGTATCAGAAGATGACAATGTAATAGTACCAATTTGGTTACCTAAAATCATGTAGCTTGGGCATTCTGGTTATATCAGGACCTGATAAGCCATGTGTTTAGCAATACACATTAGTGCATGCACATGACCAAAGAAAAAAGCAATGTACCACCAGTCTATCTAGCAGCCAAATTATGACAGCCTGGTTACAAACATGTAATATCTTGCACCTTATTCTAGTAGACAGACAATTCTTCTGTTGGTCCTAGCTGCATGTGATTACACACGAGATAAGTTATAACTTATGTACCAACATAGTTACCTGCATAAGGTCAGTTCTAACAGAGTGGGGAAACAAGAGTGAAAACAAAGAGAGTGTGCCTTGAAACAGATTTTATATCATTGCAATGAATTGTGAATTGTCGATTCAAGCATTTAAAAGCATGAGAATTGAGAATTAACTGCAGAAATGCATCTGGGAAATAGCATGAGTGCTATAAGGAAACTTATTTCCAATGTTTTTAAAGATTTGTAAGGCACAACAGGAATAGACCACTCACTAAATATGTTGGGGGGTGGGGGTTGAAGGTATTATGGAAGGAATTTTTAGTGGAAATAACATTCACTGAGAATCTACAATATCTTCCTGAACATAAAAAATGGCGAGTACAAAAGAGTAATGTGGCTGAACTACATCAAGTGGATAATGGTACTCATTAGGGATCAAAGGGATCAAAAAGAAAGTGTAGAGAAAAGACTAGTACCATTTCTAAAATACTGACCATTCCAAGAACTCCTTAGGAATGGTTTGTTGGCGTCCATTTATTGTCATTTTCTGGGAACTTTTCCAGCTTGTATCCTATAGGAGATGGGTCATTCCCATAAAACAAATGTAATAACAATCATTTAATCTTGTAGAGCATATTTTATGCCCTCATTTGGATATAAAGGAAACGAGCATAAAGTTTAATAAAAACCAACAAGAATCTTAGGTTAGTTTGACCTAATATATTGCTAGTAATCAAATAATTAACAGAATTCAACTATAATAATTCATCTAGTTATCAGTGAGAAGCTAAAGTTACCAGGATATACATATATATATGTACATATATGAGAACAAATTGGATACAATATGGTTGGATATGCATATATAAAAATACATGTAAAATATGTGTGAGCATGTAAAATACATGTATTTCCTAATATTTCCAGAGTTTTAACAAAGTATTTCCCTTGGCTTAATGTATTTCCTAATAAAATGCTCTACAAAAATAGCTATTGACCCATTTTCCATTTTTCATATGGCATAGAGTTCCTAATCAAAATGTTCTTAAGCTCACATCTTGGCCCAATGGAAGGGTGCTATCCTTAGTGGGGGTTATTGAATAGTTAAAATATATATAGCTCTGTTTTTTAAAAATTAATTCCCAAATACATACAACTAACAAAGGTTTTCATAATTTCATATAAACTAAATGTGTACCTCGTGAATATGAGCTCACTTTTGAAAAATCCTATCCTCATATGTTCCAACAACCTGAATAAAATGCTTCACCCTGTCCAATATTACCTGCACGATAAAATGTTCCACATTTTAGTGTGATATCAGCTTAGTTGGAAATGCTAGTTGTATCCAAACTAGTTAACACCCTTTCATTCAATGTTAAGTAATTTCAGACACATGAGACGTCCTATAGCCTTTATAAAAATCCATGTGCATTTGAAATTTCAAAAAGAGAAAACATTATACAGCTTTAATGCCACCAATTGGATAAAGCTGGTCAATATGAACTTGGTATCATTTCCATCAATCTAGGGACATGAGATCTTGCAATTCAAGTGATAATTAAAATTTCAAAGGCCACACAACTTCAGATTGCAAGATTTAGAAGACCAAAGTGAAAATATCACAATATCTAGTAACATATAGTGAAGTCATTCGGTCAACATAAAATTTCCCAACAAAAAATATATAATAAATGCAATCAGTGTCATAATACCTCTCCTGCATCTGTCAAATAGCCACCCATTGCACTGAATTCTTTCTTGTATATAGCCATGAGCAAATTAATTGCGCCCTGTAAAATAGAAAATAGCCACCAACAAATTATCTTCCAAGAGAATATTGTCCAGAACCAAAACAGAGAATGTGAGCTATAAAAATAGATCTATAATAAACTGTCTACACACTAGAGATAATCATGCTTAGAATTTAGAACAACAATCAACTTGGACACAAAAATATTCCAAGCATTTCAACTGAAATGAATTTTAGAACAGAACGCAAATTTAGATAATATTTATTCAGCGACTATTTAAGGAATTCAAATAGAATATAGGAGGTGTAACATCTCTACATACAAACCTCATGAATTTCCAATGTAGGCATGTGTGGAAGGAAATCATTTCCAACAAAGAAACAGATTAAGGAAAAATCATCCACAACCCGTTCAAAATCAATCTCCATTGGAGGTTTTGGAATCTTCATATCATACTCTAAATTTTCACGTAAAACCCAGATGTTGATGAACTGCCAAATATTTGAGATATCAGAAACAAGTTAGATGTAAAAATAATAGTAAAACATCCACATGATCTATAATAATATTGAAACTTGCTTTAATTATCATGACCTAAATGGGACGGTTATTAGTATTAATGCAACCATACAACATTAACAAAAAGAAAAACCTCCAAGAATGCATAACCAAAATCCTAACATAAAAAATTATACCTATATCCAACTTACCTGATAAGGATTTTTAGGATTAAGATTTAGTTCACCACCTTTCTCATCAAAATCTCCTTGCTTTCGTTTTGGCTATCCTTCACATGCATTTGCAAAATGACCAACCTGACAACAAAGGAAGCATTTATCTTGTTATCCAGGCATAACCACAATCTGCACAATTACATATATAAGGAAAGAGGAAATGTTATCATATTCCTCTCACTATTTTCAAAGACTATAGTAAAAGAGATGACAATGCGATCTGTTTGCATTTTAGTCATACAAACCTATTAGGAAATTTAAAATTTTCATCTTGAACAAAGGATGAGCGTTAATTTCTGTTTTTCATAAAGGACAAACTGTTAAAAGAGAGTCTCTACTTTTGTGGGGATGATTTTGTCACTGACCATGCTTGGATATGGTGCATGTGTAGCATTTCAAAGCATAAATCCTACCCTCAATGGTTTTTGGTATTTGTCTCCCGGTAACACTCAAGAGTAAATCCTAGAAATGGGGTTAAGTATTTAAATTTGAACATAGATGAGTATAACAGTTCATGAGTTTATTGGGTTAACGTTCAGACGTTTATTGGGTTTGGTGAAGGTCATCAACTAATAAAACATATCTAGAGATCAATAAGAGTGATATAAATTTGAAAGTACTTCCCATGAGTTCGAAGATAGGACTACCAAAACCTCTTCCCAATACAAATATGCAATAATTATTTTTAAGAGTTTGACAATGTATGAACCATTGCCGCTTCAAGGAAACGTGATCTAAGAGAATGGGTGGATGTTACAATATGTAATGCACAAAAGTGCAATAAAAAAATCAGATAGCGATACAAATGTACTCATTAAATCCTTAAAAGAAAAACCTAGTGGCTGCTTGTGCATGTCAATGCATCATGACCCATATCAAGTGAAAATAAGGACCTTGATCTTGATTCTAAGCAAATAATCATGAGATTGAACTACTACACAATGGTGAAGAATACCAATAGTTCTATTACACTGTGTTCTCTATAAATCAAGAGCACTAACCTCTCTAAAAATTGAGAAGTGCACCTCATGAGTAGACAATGCTAACATGATTAGATTAGTATCTTGAAGCCATTGGGACAAAGGCATTTACCAAAAACAATATTTGAATATCAATAGTGATTATAATTTCCTTTTCCTTGAACAATGAAGCACTTACCATCCCATATAAGCAATGTCTTGTATTGGGATGAAAGCCTGCAAGATTTCTTTGCAAGAAAATATACGTCATGTTTTTGTGCTCGCCTTCACCGGAACACTTGCATAATAGATGTAACAAGAAGGAGAAAAAGGAGAGACCAAAACATAATCCAACAAAAAAGAGCATATATCTAGAATAGAAGGCAAGAAAAGCACCAACATTTAGTTTTTTTTGAAATTTCTATTTTCATGCTGATATGGTGCAGCAGTAAAAATGTGATCTGAGGGCATACCTTGATATTTCGCGGGCTAGGATCATAGTTTAATTTCATGTGTATGTAATATTGAAGAGCAATTGACAGTGTCGCCATAAATTCCATCCTAGGAGTAATTATATTTAATTCACATGCTTCAGACTTCACTTTAGGAGCTAAAACCCTACCTTCTTCCTCAAACTATTTTCTTAATCTTTCCTCTTCAGCCACCTGACAAGTGCATGCAAAAACATTGAACCTCATTCTCGGCTTGAAAGTATGTTTTGTTGTGCTTATAAACATCTTCTCTTTTGAATATTATTACCATTTTTCCTAACACTCACCAAATCAGCTTCATCTTTGGCTTCCCTGAAACAACGGGAACGCTGCTGGTTCATCTTATCTCTTGGTGCAACACCATCTATAACAGGTGAAATTTGAATAATATTCTCTATGCTACCAATAAAATTCCACATAGGAACATAAAAGATTAAAAGAAGTAATCAAACAATTCAAACCTATCTGATGTTGGCAATATAGGTTGGCAAGAGTTTTCATTGATGTCAAGAAGAGTTCTGTAATGACTGAGGACTAACCAAGACATTATGGCAGGGAAAAACTTAGTAAAAGTCAAAGGAAGTCAAAGGAAGTCAAAGGAAGCAATGACATGGCATATGTGATGATGTGGCATGTGTGATGAGGCTTGAAACACTCGTGATGGTGTCCCGGAGTCATCAACTAGTCATGGTTGCAATTTGACATCATTTTGGTAAGTTATGACAATTTTGTGCAAAACTGGAAAGTATAGGAAATTTAGTAAAAATTTCCATATAGAAATGCTAGCCATGATTTGTAGGAGAATGAAAATGCCCGCCCCTCATGGTCATCCCGAATTAGTTTTAGTGTTTTACCTAAAAATGGACTCATTTTTCATTGATCATGTCTGAGGAAAACGTTATAGGCCTGCAAAAACAAGGTTTCAGGTTGTTTTGCACTATTTTTATACTAGCAAAAACTGCATAAAGTGCCTCAGGGAAATGCCCGCCATTTTCTCTATGAAGGTGATAAAAATAAAATGAAAGAATAATGTTGAATATGGATGATAGGTTCACAACTTCACATGACCATAGTTTCATATTGTTTTCAAAATGTGTGAGAAGAAAAATACATAATTTCCAAAACAGGGTTAAAACCAGTTTTACTGCCTTTTTGTATGAAAATAAGAAAAAATGGCTCTAGAAAAATGCCCGCCATTTCATGTAGGAGAAATATTAAATTGTTTTGAAGACATGGGGATCTATTATGTTTTATGTTGCATCCATCCATGGCTTAATATCTCTCAAATATTCCTTGAGGAAAAAGATATCAGCTTGCCAAAACGCCTCCTGGCATAGTAAAAACCTAGAGTTTGTCAAAACTGTCTTAGTGTTGAAAAATAGTGATGAAAAGCCATTTTTAAATGCCCGCCATAAATTGTATGTGGAAGGAAATGCCCGCACAATATGATCAAACTATAGCATGGTATTTTTTCTATCTAACCATGTCTTTAGTTTGTCTTGGAAGAAGCTGAGGAAGTAAATATTAAATTGTCAAAAGTGATTCCTACTCAGATTTGCACTGTTTCAGGAAAATGCCTGCCATGACTCGGAATAAGTCCTCAGAGGTTATGTAATGACCGCAGGAGCATTGAGGAAGCTCACTAGTATTTGGGTATGCTATGTTTTTCCTATAGAATTGATGGTAAGATATGTTACAGAAATAAAAGACAGGTTGTTAATATTGAACAATATTAAAATGTTAAAAAGAACATAAACTAGAGGATTTTGTAAACTAGGGAGTTGGTGAACTGTTAGAGCTATTTAAAAACAGAGTATGTCCTTTTATAAAAACACACCTACAGGAATGGAAACGCAGAAGGTATTATGAAGAAGATATTAACTTAGTTTTTAAAAAGATTAAGCTACAGGAATTACAAATAGAGCAGCTACAGGAATAGAAAACAATTTTTTATAAATCAAGGGTTTATTTAAAACAGAGTTATAGTTTAATAAAGAGCGTGATTGTTTTCAAACAATATGTTACAATTAAATAAAAGAAAGGTGTGACTTTTTAAATGAAAACCAAATTAAAAACAGTTTATGGTTTAGTTAAAATAAAAAAGAAAAAGTGTGGTTGTTTTAAAACAGAGTTTTAACTGACAGAAGATTAAAAAAAAAATGCAAGTTACAGAGTATGCATTTACTAAGTGCGTTTTGGTGAAAAGTATCACAATGATTCTATCATGAGCAACTCATAATATTTTTTGAACTTCACACCTGAAGCTTCAAGATTTTGGATGAATATGCATTTGGTTTCTTCTTGGTTAAGGATGCAAAGACTCGATGGAAGCTATTCTAACAAATGAGTCCAATGATTTGACATTTAGTAATCCAATTATGACTTCTCTATTATAAAGAGACTACCAAATCAACTTTGGAGAATACAATTCTACATGTCAATGTTAACAACATTGCACATTATAGGAGGAAAATAAGTTAGCTTATACATGTTGGCTTTCTAGACTTTAAGGATTCGAATCCCTCTATCCCCATCCCAAACAACTGATCTAATTTCTCCAATTCCATTTATTTAAATCAATTCTCAATCAGTTTGTATGTTACATCATTTTTTATTATGTCCCTCTAATACTTTTTATTACAAAACTCTTAAATATTGTGGAATATGGAAGAATTTATTGGAAAAGAATTCGACTCTGATCCTAGTAAGAATCTATTTAACCAATTCCATCCTTGAACCAAAATGGATGGAATATATTATCCAAATAATAGATATATAATTGCAAGGTTGAAATCAATTCAAATATTTTGGATGGGTATCTCTAAAATAGACTTGAATTGAAGTTTAGAAGATTCAATATTCTTTGATAACTACCCGGTTTACAGTACATATTTCCTTAGAGAGGAGATAAGATTTTAAAATCATGAAAACTACTCCAGGACACCATATCTAATGATTTATGATTCCCTGTTTATTGCTCACTGCTATTTATTTTTCACTATTGAATGCAGACCCAGGTCCCACACAACACATCCCAAAGACAAGGAGCGACAGAGAAGGAAGGGGGCCTGAGAAAGCACATATGTTCATCTCACAACCGATCACACAGAAGGTGGGTCGCTGACTCTGTGAATGTGCCCCCATTGGCTAAGCAGGAATTTTCATTCCACAACCAATCACACACACCCAGGGTCTGTCACAACACCATCCCACAGAGGAGGAACAGGGGTAAGCGAAACCATTGGCATAAAAATGTGTTGGATGTATATGCTGCAGCGGAAGCGACCTTAGAACCAATGTGAGATAAATAAAAAATTTAATTTAATCAGCGTCAAATTCCAATTAGCATCAAAATGTTTTGAGAAACGACCCTTGTTTGAACTTTGCAGCACTTCCTTGAATTTTATTCTTCGGTTAAAAAATTTTGGCAGTTCACCATCTTTACAGCTACTGCGTAAATTCGTTCTTAACATTAGATTACCCTCTTTTCAGTTCTACAGTCCCAAAATTTTAATGTGTAAAAACTATACAAGATATAATAAATAAATGCATACCTGGTCTTCGGGATGGAAGTAGGGATGAATAATCTCGTTCATGTCTAGATAAAGATTATCGAACTCCATATTATTATGGTTAGGCTTGCATTTATCGACTGGAATTGTAACGCCATTGATCTTGATGGGCTCTTCCTCTGTAATTTCCATTACTATTAGAGGATATTTATCAGCCAACCATTTGTAAAATGCAGGAACACCCATATTTTCCCAGGTAAAGAATCCTTGCAGATGCTCTCCAAGAGAAAATTCTAAAACAAATGTTTCTTATAAGACGCCTAGAAGCTTGCTTGTGCAACAATGGTGTTGTCTGGGACGATGACAACTGCAATTTGTTCTTCACTCGGAAAATAATTGCTACAAAGACATAACAAAACAAGCAAAACAATCGAAGCCCCGCCTTCACCCGAGGGTTTTGCTACAAAGTAAAATATACTTCACATGTATAGATATCTTGTATCGATAGCCTCTCTATCGGAGTCAGCGAGAGTGGAAATATCTCACCGACAGCATAATAACCCAAAATAAAATGAGTTTGTCGCTATTAAGGGTTAATCCTTATGGTTAGGTTTTTGTTCCTTAGGTTTTTGGTGTGTTCTTCTATCCAAATGATGAGGAAATCACTTGTTGGGTTCATTTCTCCATTCCACTTCAATGGACTCAATGAAATTTGATTTCAAAAACTATGATCACTTTCTCATATGTGTATTTACTCATTTAAGTTTTTATGCTGGGTTAGAGAGGTCATGCTTGATTTTGAGTTTACTTATTTTTATTTGGTTTTTATAATAAAAAAAAATGAAATAGGTCACAAATAGAAATTTGAAAATACTTTTATCACCATATAAAAACAAAAAAAAAACATTGTTGGATAATGGGGAAAGATCAAATAGTTAATGATTCTAAGAATATGTGGTGTTAATAAACATTTTTACAATACTTAAGCATAAGTTAATATAGCATGGAAAAAATACATTAAAATGCATTTAGGAGGCATATGCTATCACATAAGAAAATCATAACCATTTTCCACATAATTTCTTACTTGTTAGATCGATCCATAGGGTCATTCTTTTATAGCGCCAAGATGTAACAAACTCTCTTAAAGTGAGGAAGACTACTTGGGTCATAACACATAATGGCCTCCATGATTTTCGCCTTGTTTTGTGCCATAGTCAGTTGTTATGTTCTAATATCTCAACCAATCGAATGGTTAGTTGATTTTGTTCTAGAGCATGGTGTTCCAACACCCCCTCCCCCAATCAACATAATGTTATGGATATTCAACTGGTGAAATTACTTTTGCAAACCCTGCCATAATTGCAACTTCCTAAAGCCAAAGAATATCTCAAAGTTTCACAAACTTAGCTTCTACTAAAGGCTTCTTAAATATGTCAATATGATCATCGATTATGCAATAAATAAGATCCACAAGTATTATACTAGTTGACATATGCAATGAACATGAAGTTCCACATGCTTCATCTTGCTATGTGTGATAGGATTATTGGCAACTTTTGAAGTACTCTGTTGGATTGGGAACACATTTGAATACCCTATCCATTTGAGTTTCCACCAGTTAATTATAGTATGTTACATTCAGGGTGTAGGGCATAGCGGTAATGCTTGTAATAGACAATCAGGTAATTCCTCAAGCGGGGGTAGGTCCATGAAGCATGGGAAATGGGGTCAGGACTTATAGTGTATTTATTCGGGCATGTAGAGCACACACATCCTTCATGGAACAATCGTTCATGACTAGAGGTAAGAAGGAGGGCTTCAATCAATTTTTCAATCAATTCATCACCCAATTAAGCGATACGAGTATTAGTAAATCCCGTAGATCCATCAGTAGATTAAGCACTAGTTGGAAATGCATTCCTAGATCGATAACTATATCTAGATCCATATGAGCAAGATGTAGTTCGATACCTAGAAGCACTAGTAACATCTGAGCCAGGATCAGTACCTACGGTAGCCAATTACATCCCTTACTACAGATTGAGATGCAGGTCAATACCCATAGCCTAAAGTATCAATAAAAATAGGAAAGACAACAATATATCCCTGTGGACGAAGGGACATTTGTATGGCCTAAGGGAAAGTGAGGAAATTAGATAAAATACTTAATCTCTTTCCTGTTAGTCATAATATTATGAGAATGGGGGGGAGCAAAGCGACTAATAGGCCTAACTTCCAACAACTTTTTCGGCCCAATAATCAATCTATTTCGGCTAGTCATGTAGAATACTACTATGTAATTAGGGGCAATAAATTGATCCACAACTACTCAATTGTTATTACTTATCGGGTGGAATGTTATAAAGAAATAAGAGATTTATTGCATAAATACGAAGGATGTCTTGCTCGAGGTTAGGAGGGCATATAAATTTCCATGATCACCATCACTTGGTCACCCCCTAAATCATGGGCACCCCGATGAGCTCCATTGATACTGCTTTCTTGAAGGATTTTGCCAAAATTCTTCTTCCTTTCCCTTTTCACAAATAAAGCAGTTGTAATAGGGAGGGTTCGAGTGTAAAATCCAATTTCTAAGTTATCGTCCGATCGCGCATCAGCGGGGAATTTGTTCAATAGTGAATTGAATCTATGATTTCAATATTTGATTTGTTCTTTGTTCTCCATATTTATTTGCGAAAGTTCAATCATCGACGTATCTAGAGTTTTTTTATCTCTGAACTTCTCCATGAAAGCAGTTTCAAACTGACATTTGGAATGATACCGTTTGAAACCCACGATCACAATTGCATGCAGTTTCAGCCTTTGTCCGTAGTTGGGATTCATATGTATTCATGGTTGTAACCATAACTTTAGCAAGACTTTTGAAATAACCAAAGATGTGCTCCAAAGTCCCACCTAGGTTACCTCCTTGAATGATGGTACAAAGTCCCCTTACTCCAGAATTCTAAGTTTTTTTAGCTAACTGGGGCTCAGAAGACAAACAAAAACTTGGTTTTCCCTTTTCGGGGAAGCTTTAGAGAAGAGGAAAGGTATCACAGGAATGAGCAGACCTGTCATGGAGATCTCCCTCAATTTCATCTCCTATTTTATATGATATTTTCCAATGCCTATAGACCCACCCATTCCTACAGAATACAATAATTTAGAGTTATGCAAACTAACCTTCATGAATTTCTATAAAATAGGGACTTTCTTGTTCAAATATTAGGATTGCACATTACCACAGTAAGCTCACAACAAAGCCTTCAACAACAATTCTCTCAAAGGAAATAATTTCTTTATCTAATTCTCTGCACTGATCTATAGTAACGACCTCTATTTTGTAGGCATCACCGAAGGACCTATTCTCATAAGTTTATCATAAAAGCAAACAGGAAGAATCATTATACTCCTCGGGGAAGAATTAATCACAAGAGAATGGTAGATCAGCAGTTTTGTGTCCCTATTCACTAAGACATTTTTCCGATGCTTCTTTCTATAGAACAAGGATTTTAAGTAGAGCAGTATGATGTGGGCCAGGGAATTATTATTTGACTTATTCTGGTTATTTCTAAGTGTGTCTGTTTTTATCGCCCGAGCCAAGATCTTGATTCGACCTCTTAAAACTACAAAATTTATTGAATCATTCATTTCATAATTCTGCTCCTATTAGATAAGCGCCCTTCCTCCCGCCCGATATGACCCACCCCGTCAATATTACATCTGTATGTAATAAGGCCTGGCAAACCAAAAGGTTGGTAAGTGCTTCCAATAATGCACTTAAAAAGAGATGAGATGATTCGTTGGAATTGATTCTGAATCAGGTGTTTTTGTTTGACAGATAGAGATATTCATCCATAATGAATTACATGTTTAATGATAATTAGACTGGCAATAAAAATATCACTATCCACCAGAATGACTGACTTCAATGATAGTTAACTGCCATATTCCCTATATATTTTTGTCTACAAGTATACGCTTCTTTCATGAACACTTCTTCCCATCATGTCATGGACACCTATCCATATTCATTTATTCATACACTCCTGATGCAGACCTTAGACCCACCTCCCTTTTCACTTCATTCTTACCTCATTACATCTCACTTCATGTGCATACACAACAAGGGGACTAATTGGTACAAATAGGTAAGTAGCTTAGATCCAATTTACTCTATGCGTACTCTTAGAACTGCTTCATCTAAGGGAAATTAATATTAATTTTCATCTGAAGTCTATGTTTGATCACTAGGATATTATTGGATCTGATTCATTGGGATCTGGTTCCCAAGCTAGGAAGCTTATGACTGATATCTGAAGGAGGAAAGAGTCTCAAGGAGAATATGGCTCCTTTGTCAAAGTGTGAAGACAAACAGTAAATTTTTGCAATGTTTGCATGTATTTCCATGTCGTGATCTTTTTGAAAGTTTTTTTTTAATTGGAAAGAAAATGCATTCCTTGCAGCCAGATTAAACATACAGTTAAATTTGGGCTCATGTTTCAGATGGTTAATCCTTTTTGAAAGCTTTTAATATTTTGTAGTCAGAAATTGAATTTCAAGGATATTCTCAGTTTAAAAGAGCTTGGAAGTCAATTAATTATTTGCTACAAGGTGCTGGTGTAAAATTCAAGTGTGAATTTACTCATTGAAATGATGTGGAATCTCTTCCGTTTTGTGGGACGAGATTCAAATGATTGGACTATAGCATTGATTAGATTGCATATGGAATCTTATCACTAAGAAATGTAGACTTCCATGGGTGTTGAATATACAATTTTGAGTCCAATTCCCATGGTAACTTAGAAAAAAGGAAAACAGAATGTGGAAACAGTGTTTCAATTGATGTCAAGAAAGAATACAAACAATGAGAGAAGTGTAATATCCCAAACTGCTGATTTGCACTATTGCATGTGACTGTAATATCCCAAACTGCTAATTTGCACTATTGCATGTGTTTTGCCTAATGCAATATGCCATTTAAGGGATTCAAGATGTAATATTTGTCTTCTCTTCTTTATTTTAATGCAACTGATAAATATGGCTGTTGTTGATGGTAATAATAATTATGTGACAGTTTGCTTAATCAATGGTTAATTGCATGTCATCAATAAACACCATAAATCCAATGTTATCAACTGGAGAGCCCGGCTAGATATATTGATCTATTTATTTAAGTCTGGTAATAAATAGTACCTAGGATTCAATCTATAATAACCAAATATCAGAGATGAATTATTGCTAACCTCAAAATAGTGATGAAAGTGGATTGCTGCTGGCTATAGCAACTTTTTACAACCCTCAAAATAGTGATGAAAGTGGATCATTGCTGGCTGTAACTACTTGTTACAAACATAATTCTTTGGCCATATTAATGGTTCAGTCTCTCTTTGGTAATGGAAATTGATAGAGTATGAAAGCGATCCATTTTTTATGAGCAAATGTATCTCATACAATAGTTCATGGTTCTCCCAAGCGCTGCGTGCCAGATCATGGCTTTTACAAGAGCTAAATACTGCAGTTCAGGTTCACACCTTCTTGGTAGACAATCTAAAGCTTGTCAACAAGAAAGGTTTGTACAATAGTTGACTGCTTGACTAAGAATGAGCAGAGTGATTTATTGTAGCCATTGTTGACATCTTTTGGAGGAGATTTGTTCATGTATCAGCCAGAGATACCTCGTTTGTAGTTGAACGTGTGATTGGGAATGAAGTTTTCCTCCCAGCTAAATCACAAATTTATCTTGTTGAGTATGACAGTTAATGTGCAGCAGCAATAGGGTATGAAAAACCAAGGTATGAACCAATTTAACCCGATAGGGGAAATCAAAATCCAATTATCCAAGGGTATCTAAATATAAACATGCCTACGAAGATGAAGCACACATTTCCCCAGTAACGGACAAGTTGCCATCCGTTAACACGGGGTACCACACCAACCAAATTAACCTGAAAGGGGAAATAAAATTCAAGAGTATCGAAATATAAACATGCCTTGAAACGTTAAAGTGCACATTTCCCTAGTTAAGGACAAGTTATTATGGGTTAATATGTGAGACTTCCAACTAGAATAAAACCAAAGATGACTTGTTCCCAAATTGATTGCTATTGTGTTTAAGACTTTATTGGTTTAGGATTTTAATCAAACGGTTTGCAAATATCACAACAATTGGCACAACTAAAATTCTATTGGATTCAATATTAAACAACGTTACATATATTCAAATCAGGACATTATCTATGTTATTGCAGAAAATAAGCTCAGTACAGATGGAACCTGACTGATATAGATGGCTATTTGTTGCAGTTCATTGTGGGTAAAAAAACGATTTGCTTTCCCCCAATATTGCTATAGCATCCCTTGCAATTGTGCCCAACTAGTTCGATATGACCCTAGCCAATGAATATCCTTAGGAAGAATGCCACAACAAAGTTTTAGAACGCCAAAAAAGTATTTTCAAAGGCAGCAATCTTAGACTATAATGCCCTGGATCTGGTGTGTTTAGAAATCTCATAAAATGTGTCTAATACACCTTAGCAGCCCCTCCCTGAATAGTAAATAGCAGTAGTCATCAACTATGGATGAGAATGCGCCCTCGAGAAAACACTGTGTCCCCCATTTTTAGATTCACAACCCCAAAGGTGCGCCCCTGTGGTAAATCTCTGTCGACATAGAAAATCTTCCTCCCTTCTTTGCACTAGATGGCATATATCTGATCATGGAGAAGAAAATGAGTACTGTCCACTTTTGTGTCTTGGAAAACCTATTTTTTTAAAGATTTGCTTAGATCTAGTTTGTTGTTCAGTGAAGAGAGAAAAGCTTCCTTTGATAGATCGAGAAATCCAGTCAAAACTCGTAGCCCCAAAAATCCCCACCTGTGTCTGAATTCTCCCGCTATTCGAATCCAATGAAATGTCATGCAGAATCATTGTTGTTTTTTGCATTGTGTTTTTGTTCTTTTTTTTTTCTGGTCTTTGTTTTACTTTTTATATTTTTTCTTTGATGTTTTTATTTTTAATTTTTATTTTCTATATGGATATATGCATTTATTTTACATTTTTTTATAAAAAAATTTATATATGTTATTTCAAAGACAAGGAAAAGGACAAGGAGTATGATTAAGAAAATGACAATGGTGGTCATGATGATAATGAGGATGATGACGTTTATGATGGCAATATTCATTATCCTAAGATTTGGTTTATTGGGCCAAAACATGAGCTTGGCCATTAGAGGAAATTTGGGGTCTAAAATGGGCCTTATAAGAAAAAGTACCAACAATAAGTTCTTGTGAGTTGGAATTCAAGAACCAATAGAATTCCAATAAAATAAGTCAACCATAATGGTTGAATTGACATATTTGTCATTAAAAAAACTACTTTTTTTGTTCGTATTTGCGACATATCTCCCTGTTTTTTTACTCAAATTTCGATCAGGAGAGCTTGTTGGATGCGGAATTTTATTCCGCATCCAACGAGTACCCACACTACATACTTTTAATGGACCCCTCTACTCTAAAAACAATAAATACCTGAAAAAATGTGATGATGACATCATCATCACGTTTTTTTAGGTATTTCTTGTTTTTGGAGAAGCGGGGTCCATCAAAAGTATGCAGTGTGGGTACTCGTTGGATGAATAATAAAATTCTGCATCCAACGAGCTCTCCCGATCGAAATTTGAGTAAAAACACAGGGAGATATGTCACAAATACGAACACAAAAAGTAGTTTTTTTCTTTTTTCCTCCAAAATTAATAAATATTATTTTATTATTTTAACTATTATTTTATTATTTTCCTTAGGAGGCCCATTTTATACCTCAAAATTCCTCTAACATATTGTGTGATGCTCGTTTGGGAAGGAAAATAATGGGATTTTTCCTTTTGTTTAGATGTTTTGTCCATTACGATTAATTGTAAGAAATCGTATAATAGAGTGGAGTGATGACAATGGTGACGAGATGACGTTGGCGATAGCAATGACAATGGTGATGTTTAATATGATGATGACAACAAAGATGATGATCATCATAATAATCAAGACGACAAGAACAATGATGACCTCGATGATGGCATTAATTGTTATCATTAGAATGAGGATAATGATAATGATGAATGTAGATAAGATACTATGGTTCCACACCCATCCGTTGTGAGATTTAATGTTGGGTGAATTTCTTCATCACCAAATACCCCATGTATCTAGAAGCAAGGATGTAAGAACCATTATTTTCAACAACAAAAAAAGGGAAAAAGAAGGAAAACCATAACAAAACTTATTGTTGTTCAGCAATGAAATGGGTAGAATGTCCAGGTTGTAATAACCACTAGTGGAGTTATCATTATAAGGAGTTATCATCATTTTCCTCAAAGGGCATATTTGTAGAGATAAATATGTCAATTGTTTTACCTATCTCTTTGAACACCTCCTTGGTCCAGAACTCGATCACAAGGCCTGGGAGCCTGACCCAAACATGGATCTAATCATCCCTCTCCTTCCACACATTGAAACATGCACTCCATAACCATATAACATCAAGCTCATTGGTGAAGAGTCCACTTGCCACACCCAATTTAGAATGTCCAGGTCATCCTCCTTCTCACACATCACCGCAAACCATCCTCACGTCAAGATGAAGCCCTTTGGTGTGTAACCAAATAAAGCTTTTCAATTCTTTTCATATAATGTATGGTATCACGCCAGGTGAAAACTTGAATCTATAGTTTGACATGATCCATTGCCTATTTGTTTTGTGTATGATCTTCACATATTACATGGTATGCTAGGAAATTTTCTATTGAACTCAAGTGCTTGTGATAAAATGCATAACCATGCATAGACAATGGTCTTTAGAGGATTGGGTGTGCATAGTAGGAATATCATAATGCTATTGAGGTATTTGTTGTGCTCTCAAGCTACATTGTTATCTTTATATTCAAATTTTCCAACAATAAAAATAAGATTGTGCTCTCTCAACCTAAGTAGATAGAATATTTGTTTTACTAGTTTTAGAATGACAATTGCAACATTGGACAACAATTTACTTCACATGTTACTCTATTGGTCAAAATAAAAATCATTACATTTCCTCAAAAGTCTCCTCAACTTGTCAAAGTTGCATCTTTCTACAAAGATTGTATGGTTTGACCATTATCACCCAAGTGCTATCAATGACCCTACATCCCTCCAAGTCTTCTTCGCTTGTAAGGGATCTTTTGAAAAGAAACCTAGTTCTAGTGTTATCATGCACTACACAAAGTGTTTTCCGAAGGCACTATGCACACTTCAATGATATGGCACAACTCTACCTAATAGCTATAAAAGGAAGAGAGCTTCACTACTTGGGGCGGGGGGCTCTTGGAGATTTAAAGAGTTTATTTGCATATCAAAGCCATTTTTTCCTATGAAACATTGTGGATATCCACTAAGCATTGGATTATGAAAGATCATTACACTCTATCATGAACTTCCTTGCTCTCATGGTCATGTCAAAGAGGGAATTAGACTCCACCGTGAACTCCCTTTCTCTCATGGTAATGTATCCTTGGCTCTGTTGCAAGCCCTTATTTAGGGATTCGTCTCTACCATGTGAAGACCTTGTTTTCTTTTCACTACAACTACTATTTATTGAGGTGCGAATCCTTTCTCATATCCATTGCATATGTAAGGAATCTCTTCCTTGGAAATACCTCAAACCACTTTGCAATCATAAGTGAATCAATCTAATCACAAATTTCTGATCATTTCCATTTGCATCTAACCAAAAATACAAAAATACATTTCGATTTAGACATTTTTCAACTATTTATTATTCGGATTTTGCTATATATTGAATCAAATCAAATTGTAATTTTTCAATCTTGAAATTACATTTTGATGTAAAAATATTTCAACGTTGAAATTACATTTATTAAATTACAATTAATATATTTAATATGCATATAGTAGAGAGGAATTCTTAAAACCCTTAATGCATAATGCAATAATCTCAACAATTAATATAAGAAACAAAATTATAGAAAACAAAACAACCAGTTTAGACTACTTTGAAATAAAATCCAAAACAAAATGTCAAAAAATAAAACCCAACCTTGAAACCCTCGGCCCTAAGGCATCGGATATGGGCATCAATCCATTGGGTGCATGCATCCTACCCATGGTCGATTATGCATTCGTCTCTCAGCCTCTTAGCATTGGGGCAAGCACGGCATGGGAAGATGGAAATAGTCTAGAGTTCATTGATGCATGAATTATTTTTTCCCTATCCTAGTGGCAACTTATTCCAAACAACATGCGGCACGGATATAAATGGCAATGTAAATATGTTTATTTTTTGGGTTGATTAATATGAAGATGAATGAAAAAAACTCATTGAAATGTTGCTTCCTTCCAAAATCATCAACAACCACATCCCTCCAAATTCCACTCATTCACAATGTGTATGAAAAAGGTGACATACTTTCTATTCTTTCCATACATTCAATGTGTGTTTGCACGCAGAGGTCATTAATGAAGCTACAAACTAATTCTCCAATGTCCACTAAAGATATAACATTTTCTAAAAAGGTTTGGTGTGTCATAGCAAGTTGCAATAGCCTTATAACTTTTAACAATAAGTTTATTATGATAATTGTGACATAGGCTATGCATTCACAAGTTCTATAAACAACAATTGTAATCACTACTCCCAAGTCTTGTAATGTAGTGTGGCATTGTTTACTTGTGAGGTGTCGAATGATAGTTTGAAGGTTTATGTGTTTATTCTTGTTCATCTTTATGAATTTTAACTCATGCCTTAGGGAAATTCGATAATGGAGATGGTGATAGCATAGGGCATTGTAGTTATTATATTTAATTGTTAAACATTCAGTGTAATAATTGATTTAATAGTGTATGTTTTGTTAATATATTATATTTTTTGTTTCTAATATATTATATTATATGGTTTGTATGTAATATTAAATGTTTTGTATGTAATTAAAAAATTATATATTGTAAATTACTCTATATTGTATAAGACTATTATGTGTTTATTATATTTTTTAATATATATTATAATGATTAATAGATGGCTACAAAATCATTATGTGGATGGTAGCATGGTTAATGTGTTCTTGTTAGCCACAAACTTATGGGTTATGCTATGATTGAGTTGTGATTTGAGTCAATTTTGAGTGCACATGGTGACAATGTATCACTCCCATCTTTGAGTTTTTCTAAGGCCGAGATGATGAAATGAAGGGAAACATGGAGTCACTACTACATGAAAGGAGACTAGAGACTATATTAATACACCTTCACGATTTATATATATCCCCTTGTTGAGGACATAAAAAACATAATTACTCTTAACAATGACATATCTTCAAAATTCCTAGGATTTGATTTTGATTGTTTAGTTTGCAAAGTTTAAGATTTATATGTAACTTTGTCGTTATTTATTATCATGACTTCTGATGCCTACATGGGTTGTTTACAAATTCTCCCTTGTGATACCCTTCATAGTGATCTTACTAACCCAATGCACTATTTTAATTGACACCTCCCTAAAATGTTGATGAATTGTAAACTCCCGTTAGTTTGCTTTTATGTGTTTTATAGAAAAGGTCATCAAACTTCAAATAGAGTATGGAGGTGTTTTGGATCCATAATATGGTTACATTGGTTATTGTCTCCCAATGTTATAAGTGACGTTTACAAATTGTTGATTGTTATTGTTTATCCATTCACAATTACACTTGTACGGCTATCAATGACTTGAGACACTTTCTTGCTCATTACCTTATTAAAGGGGTTGAATGATAAAATATTATTAGTTCATATTTGAATATTGTATACAAAAATTAGGCCCTAGGGGGTGAATGATAAAATATTATTAGTTCATCTTTGAATATTGTAGACAAAAAGTAGGCCCTACACATTAAAAATGGTAGACCTAAATAGAATATGGAGGTGACCCTAGGTTTGTAATATAGTTATACAAGTCATTGTGTATTGGTGTTATAAGTTCAACTCATATCTCTAAATTCCTTTGTGATTAACTTAAAGTGCCAAGTAAAAGTCACTCTCGAAGAGTACATAGAGGCAAGCTTAGATATGAAATGTGTGTACGTGTGATGTGTGTGTCCATGTGAATGCCCATATTCTAGTATTATAAGTTGGGCATTTACCTCTATGCTTTCAATCACTCTTTTAATATGTAAAATAAATCCCATGGGAATGAAACATTGGTCAATAGTGTAGTGTAATGCTGGAAGATTTGATAGGCCCCATAAAACTTGAGAAACTAAGTGATTTTTTCCTTGATATAAAAGCATTTGATCCACTTCTTCAATGTAACACTATGAGCATTATTTAAATGCGTGTTTCTTCATTCCATTTTAAACCAAGACCAAAATGTCCTTAATAATACAAAGAAAGTTAGTTTTTGTAAATCCACTTCTTGTGCCTTGGATGTTCTTGGTAAAAATGAGGGTATGGATGGGGGGTTTTCCAAAACAACCTTGTAGGGTGACATTTTGGTAGCACCATGACAAGTGGTATTGTACTACCTTTCTTCAAGGGGGGTGTAGGGGGGGTGGGGGGACTACTAAACCCAATGGACATATCAGTCAATGTAAAACCCAATGGATAACTATATTTTTTAATGGTCAACACCTCATAACCTCCATTACTTTTTATTAACTACAATATCTCAAGTCCTGCAGTATCTAGAAGCATTATGACATGCATCATCATAGTGGACATCGACGTTGTCATCATCATCATCATCAATGCCATATGGTACATCAATATCATCTTGATCATCATCCTCATTATCATCATCGTCGTCAACATTAAGTACATCATCAACAAAATCATCGTCGTCATTGTCATTATGGTCACTCATATGCCATTAGTGTTCTTAATCACTCATCGATATTAGGCTTAATGTCATGTAATTGTTAAGGTCATTTATATGTAGTTACAGTCATTTTGATTATAATAGGATTGTTTATATGGCATTACAGACATTTAGGTTCCATTAGATTCAATTAGTATCCAAAAGTGATACCACATGCATAATCATCATTGACATCCACATCATCATTATCATCAGCATACAATAAATCAACATCATTGTCGTCATCATAGTCATCATCAATATAATTGTGATAATAATGAGCAAGGAGCCCTTCTACCTCACAAGAATGGATGATATAGTCTTATACTTATCAAATCACATCCATACGCTTCGTCATAATTATCATGATGCATCATCATCATGTTTTTAGGGCCAATCAGATGCCATTAGGGTCTATCAAATGTTGTTGGGGACACTCAAATGCCATTAGAGAAATTTAGGTGACATTAAGGTAATTTACCCCTCATTATGATTAATCAATATCTAAAAGTTCCATAATTACAATCATTTAGGTACCACTGTGATAAATCAAGATCCAAAAGTACTATCACATGAACCATGACCATTGAAATCAACATTGATATATCTGACGTTATGTCAAACATTTTCCGAACACAATTCCTAGCTCTAAACCTAGTGCAATTCCTAGCATGGTTCCTTTCGAAATTTTTGGCATTATTCCAGGTGCTATACCTGGATCTATACCTGGCGCTATGTTGGATGTTTTCTAGGCACAATTCCTGGCTCTATACTTGGCACTATGTTGGATGTTTTTCTTGCTGAAATTCGTGGCACAATTCCTATCGCTAACCCTGGATTAGTATATTGTACTATGTTATTCAAGATTTTTTTTTGGAGGCTAATCTTGGCATTATATGGGATGTTTTTTTGGACGCTAATTGGGATGTTAAATTGGATGCTAATTGGGATGATAATTGTGATGCTAATTGAGATGCTAATTGGGATGTTAATTGGGATGCTAATTAGCATCCCAAATAGCATCAACTTTTAAAAAGGGACGCTAATTGGGATGCTAATTGGGACACTAATTGGGAAGTTAATTGGGATGATAAATGGGACGCTAATTGGGATGCTAATTAGCGTCCAAAATAGCTCCAACTTTTAAAAAGGGATGCAAATAACGCCATTAAAAGCACCATCCCATGGAAAATCGTCCACTTTGTCTAAAAAATGATGAAAAATACACTAAAAGTGATAGTGGACGCTAAAAAGGAAGGTAAAAGAGATGCTAATCATAGGGTTTTGTTGTAGTGAATGAAGTCCCAATTCCCATGCATGATTCCCTAACACCCATAGAAATGTTAGTGTCACATCACCAACGTGAGCTTCACAATGCCCATGTTTCTTTGGGAAACTTTGGATATGATTTAATGGTATTCAAAACTCTCTTAAATTAAAATGGGTCACTATAAGACCTTATAATAAATATCAACCACCCTTCTCATTTGGACATTAAGCAACTTAAAAAACTAGATTTAACCCATACAATCTAGACAAATCTAAATCTGATTTTGATTTCCATGATCGATAAAAGGATAAATATTCCTTAATAAGTGTCATTTCTGGAAATTAGGGGCACATGGGATCTTTCTAGTGATTTTCATGGGTGAACAAAGGCTTAGATCGATTTTTAGAGGAGCAAAATTATTTTACCTTGGCTTCCCTTTTAAAATTTGAAGGGGCTAAAATCCTATTGATTATAAATAAATAAATAAAATGTGGGTATTCATACCTAATGGTTGTTTCATAAAAAATAATAGCCTATTAAAAATTTAAAACCCCTAAATTTATCCCATGGGATAATATTAGCCCCTAAAATTTTCTATGGTCAACTCTGGCATTGCTACGTCAATCATGAAATTGATGACATTGATAGTTGAAATTCAGAAATATTAAAATGGATCATAACAAAACACTCCTGACATGCTCGCCCCAATGTCGATAGTTAGGAGTCAGCGCCGTATAAACAACAACAGGACACTTCCAACTTTTCGATCCTGATCTCAACACATCGGAACTTGGAAGTCATATATGACCAAACAACAAAAACCAAGACTCCTATGCATTTTTTACCTTAATGTGAGCTTGTCAAAAGTTAGAAGTCCACACTAGCATAGCATTAATAAAAATAACCCTCCCAACTTGTTGATCCCAACGTCGGTAGTTGGAATTCAACACACACAAGAACAGTATGAAAAATAGCACTCTAACGTCGACGTTCTGATATCATAACTTGGGCCTCCTGATGTTGGGATTCACAAATCGACAACAAATAGAAAACCAATTCTAATTTTCAAGTCAATCCCGATGTCAACATGTTATCATCATAACATCGATTTTTTTGTGACACGATTTAATATTAAACTATCAATCCCAAATTTATCACATCAACATTGACACTTCGATATTGTCTAAAAAATACATTAACACTTTAGTAGTATGATCTTGATTCGACACATCGACATCGACACATTGGAAAAAAAGTCATAGTTACGACTTCTTCAATTTCATAATTTAATACAACCATTTTTATGAAAAACGACTAAGGAAAGAAATCAATTTAGAACTTATTTAGTCTTCTACCATGTCTCGGTACTGAGACCCTGCTAAAATAGAAATGTGTCAAGTTCTTTGAAAGCCATTCAAACATAATAGAAATGAGAAAACGATCAAGGAAACTTGCCACTAGCTAAACTTGCAAAAATATAGGCTTTTAATCCAACATTATAGACTCACATCAGTTAATATAAAGCTTCATAGATATGAATGTTAAAAAAGGAATCACCAACAAGACACACAATCTTAAATCTCATTCTCCTTAAATATTAGAAACATATTTACTATACATGCATCATCATTCTTCATGCAAAGTATGAACAATGCAAGGAATAGGAACTTCACTTTAATTATAGTGATGACCTACTTGTTCCACTTCAATTCATATCTACATGAATTGAGAATACCAAAACAAATGACCTTGTTAATAACTTCTCCCAGAATTTGATTAAAACAGAGAACAATTAACATGTAATGAACAAACCATAGTCTTCAATGGCCAAGTACGTACTCGTTAAAAAGAAAAAGAAAACCACCCCCTAAATTACTTTACCATAATTGGGAAAACAATGTAATTCTATAGCCATTTATTCCAGTTAGTAATGCTTAAAACATCATAGAAGCTCATAAAATAACCCTCTAATTAACCACTAACCCATACAATATTTGGGATTACAATGACTTAACTATGAGTAACCAACCAAAAATATATTCATTTGTTCATAGTGTTGAGAAACACACAAAATAGACCATGACCATTCATTCATTCTAATTGAGAATACCATTAACATTAGTTGGAACTTCATTGACTTAGATACTAATTCCCAACCAAGGAAACATTCATTTAAAAATAGATTGACCAACACCATGGATAGGTTGTATTATCAAATGATTTTCAGAACATAACAACAATTCATCAATTTTTAGCATTCAACGTCAACAACATGCACATTAGGTTCATTCAAACAACTAGATACCACTAGTACATAATGAAAGATTAGTGACCAAAAACATGACCAAAATCCGCCTATAAATGACCACTTTTGATTTGGTGATCGCTGGTGGCTAATTTTCGGTCTCTTATCATGCGACCAAAAATGTGGTCATATATAGTTTGGTCATTTATATCTTTTCAATTGGTCATAATTTAGTCGCATATTTGTTCATTAATCTAGTCATATCTTTGGTCATTAATCTGGTCATCTGTTTGGTGATACGAGACCGAAAATTAGCCACCAAAACTATCATTTAGTCATTTATAAGTGAATTTTGGTTATTTGTTTGTTCGCTTATCTCCCATTTGTTGGTCACTTATCTCTCATTTTCTGTCACTAATTTAGTCATTTTATATGCAAATATTCACTGATTTCTGTAGATAGGTTATGGAGGAATTGAACCTCCAATCTCCTTCCTGTAAGGCAGGTGCTCTTCCATTGAGCTATTACCCTTGAAGTCTCTACAATACTTGTAGAAGTACCAATATATTCATGTACTTCAAACATAATATATAGATTATAAAAGACAGCGAGAATTAGCAATAAAATCTACTATAGTTTGATCATGCACTACATAAATCCAAAAATATTTAAAAGCATGTCAATACTCATCTCCTAATGAATACAAACTAGCTAAATAATTTGGAACAAAAATGTGGTGGATAAAAAGTCCTCGGCTAACAAAGGCAGGGAAATTTCATATCAAATTGCAAAAACACTTGACAACCTATATTTCAGCAAAGTGTTGCATAGATTCACAAAAATGCTTTCATAATGATCAAAGAAAAATATCTTAAAGGATCTTAAGATGAATATATACATGTACAACTATACCTCCAGCTGGAGACTTCTTGTAAATAGTTGGTAAAAAAAACTCACGCAATCATGAAGGCTTTTTTTCCTGAACTCATATTTCCAATATTTCAAAAATACATAACACAGAAGACATGAAATGCCAATTTATAAACACAACAACTTTTCCAAAATATATATTCGGCAAGGGATGATTGATGCATACCGTTGTTAAGAAGGACTTGAAATTCATGAATATGTAAGGATCCATAAGCTCCTGCAACACCATTTTAGTCATCATGAAGCCCACGCACCTGAATCCATGCAAGAGAAATGTAGAATCCATGTAAATTGGAAAGAAAATGAAAATATTTTTATATTTTCCAAAATAAGAAAAAGCATTGCATATTTTTCCTAAACTGCCTAATATCGAATGCAATCATAATTTTTTTCCTATCAATATTGCTATCAATTTCACTAGACTTTAAGATCCTATTATAGAAATTAGCTGCATGTCCAAGTATCCCCACCTGCAAAAATAATGAAGATCTTGAAATTTCAGTTAAAATCCAAGATTATTGTTTTTCTTGTATATTTATCAAAAAATACTCAAACATTCCCAACTCTTGTAATTTTGGTTATATATGATCTATTATTAATAAAATGCAGGAAGAGAATGAGACTAGATTGAAAATTCAAAATTGTCATAAATATCAGTGGAAAGCAGTCAATGGTTAATATCACATGAATAGATCAAATGCCTAGTCTTGGTCTAGTCACAAAAACATTCAATCACCAAATACATTCTAGATTGGATCTTTCTTGGATGCAACATTCAATCACCAAATACATGCTGAATTGGATAATTTTGTTTACCAGAGCATTGAAAATAGGTTCTAGAGTCCACAGTTAGCACAATTAAAGTAAGATATGTACATGATTTTCTTTCAGATATAAATGTATTTAATAATTAATCATTTCTATAAAATTTTATGTCTGAACATATGAGATTTCCATCCAAGCTCATAGAAATTTGCATGTATATTGTATCTTGATTATTTTTGATCCCATCAAGGAGTGGTAGAAACGCAGTGAATACCTGCATATTTAACTACTTTAAATAACTTCCTGTAGGAAATAATTTACATGAAACCAACAAGTATTTAAGTGAATAATAGAGGTCAAAGGAACTTGCTACATACCGGTTACACAAAGAAAAGTGATTTGCACAAACACATAAAAATGTTTTGGAATTGTTTTGGTTATCACGACATTTAAAAATAGGTTCCAACATCCACAGTTAGGACATTTAAAGTAAGATATATACGTGATTTTATTTCAGATAAGAATATATTTAACAATATAATTGTTTCTATCAAATTTTATGTCATAACATATGAGATTTCCCTTCACTCTCGTAGGAATTTGAATGCATAATATTCATTCCATGATCTCGTCCATGAGTAGTATAAATCCGGTGGATACCTACCTTTCATCCTATGAGTTTCTTTTAGAAGTAATCTGATTTGAAACGTAGCAAGAGATTAAATCACGTTACATGATAGGATGCAAATTAGAAAGGATTTGGATAAGATAAGATCATTTTATTATTGTCCATAAAATGACCTCAAAAGTATGTCAATGGGACTAAAACAATACATCCAGTGTAAATACATTGGTGGGAGTTCCTAAGAAATTCTAACAGTTACGTTGTCAGCAATAGGAAAAGAGATGAGTACATAGCTAAAATAAGTAAACACAAAATGAATGTAGAATAAAATTCACAACAAGAGTGTTGGTCACAACATTCCCAGTAGGCATCCCAAAAGTAGCATAGCCTAGGGTATGGCAACTAAAGAAAATATATTACGTGAAATTTTATGAAATGGCTCTCACAAATTAATGAATTATGGATTTTGACTCTAAAAGAAATAAGTCTTGGAGCATTGTACACCATTGATGGAACTCAACAAATATGGGATATTTACTCTATAGGGGATAGTTCCTCGTGCAGAAAAATGAATTCAATAGATAAAGATGCTATAAAATTATGCTCTGCTAAAACTAAATGCACAAAATGCTAAATGGAATTCAGGAAAGAAAGAGATATCATAATAGTTGCTGTACAAATTATGGATTTAGACTCGAAAAGAAACAAGTCTTAGAACATAGCATACCATATATGAAACTCAGCAGAGTATATTTAAAGATATCTGCCTCTATAATGATGGATTCTAACTATATCAAGATAAATATTCATTCAGTAAAAGGAATTCAGTGGAAACATATTGTAGAAATCTATGTTTCTATTAAACTAAACAAAAAGTGCTATATAAATTTCAAGAGGAGAGAGAGAGAGAGAGAGAGAGAGAGAGAGAGAGAGAGAGAGAGAGATTTCTACAAAGTATAGTCATAAGTGAATGAACTTCTACTCGCAAAGAGTGGACTTCACAAGTTATCTGCTTGAACCTACTTAACTTTGTTTGCATCATGCCCATCTCTTTGTGTAAAGTTGAAACAATGAATTTAAATTTGGCGACAATGTCTTTCCTTCCTGGTTAGGAATGCAGTTGTCAATCAAACTCTATTCTTCTCATACTGAAAAAAATCTATAAGTGCACGATGAAAAAGGATTAAAACATAACCCATTCCTTCAATTTTTATTTACTACTGGAGAATTTCAACAACAATTATACCTGATTCTTGTACAACTTCTTCTAGCCTAATCTCAAAGTCATTTATTTATACTAGGCATTCTTCCAATTTGGTCTCCATATCAGTAATCTTGGCCTCATCATTGGCAATTTGTATCCATGCAACATTAATTGACTCAAATTTCAAGAACATTTCCTTCTCTTGCATGTTAAGACTGTCTCTTTCAGCTTGCAGTTTGAATTCCAATATTTATGGATGCCATTGTAACAACATTTCAAAAAATACTTAAGCATATGGAATAAATGGTGCCAACGGGATGATTAATAATATACCTGCAATGAATATATCATGTTCTTGTATTTTTCTACCTAAAATTGTAAATGTTGAAGATGCTCATTCAGTAAATATAGGGTCTAGATGATACAACATACTTCTCATCCTTTACAATTTCCTGTCATATAGCACAAATAGAATTAGCCTAAGACAAACACTAAAAAAAACTCACAATGAGCACGAGTCTAGGAAATAATATGGGTCCTATAAATTAAAGGTTGATCATTGACCAAAATATATGTTAACTTTCACAAGTTCTAGTTGCTTTAAAACTTTCATCTTTTCTTCGCGTGCCTCTTGTATCTCTAACAACCTTCTTGCTGCTAACATCTGTATTGAAATTTGAAATGGGAAATCAAGAACCATATAAAATAAATACCACATACATAACTTTTCATTTACATTCAAATAAAGTTTATTACTGTTTTACAAACATTAGAAAACAAAAAACAATGAACATCCATCACATTAGTAGCTTCCAACGTTGCTTCTATATCCTCTAGATCCCTATTCTTATACCCTGACTTGTCCCCTATATCATTTTTATTTCCTAGATGCAACACTGGTATAGACACTCCAGGTGTTGCATCCCTTTTTGTTTTCAAGCTGACCATCTTGCACCTGCTTTCTTCAAGCTCCATTGTAGTCTCCTCCAGATCACCTTGATTGCCATGAAAAAGCATAATTTTGATCTGTGATGAATTCGTGTCTTGTGATTTCGAGATATTCATAGATGTTCCAAAATTTCTACAACTAGTGGGCATGTTCTGATCCAATAGTAAAAATAATAATTTCACAAATTGTCTCTTTTTAGCCACCACAAGAAAAGCATCTATAAATCCTACAAAACTCATCAAGTTGTTGACTACATAAATAATTAAAAGTTGAAAATTTTAAAATGAGAGCTTGTCTTCTTACCTTATGTAATGCTTCAACAAGGGATAAAATAATATAGTATGAGAGTTGCTTAACATATGACTCGTTACATCCCTATGCTTTCCCTTTATACATGGCCAATTTTCCATCTCGGAGCAGTTTTGGCATGCCTATTTAAACAACAATAGGTGATAAAGTTTCTTGACATGGAAAGATGGATCCCAAAAACCTAACAAATAGGCATCAATGCAACTGAAACTTTTGTAAACTCCCAACCAAATTTGATGTTTAAACTTAGCAGCAGATATTTGATAAGTGACAAACCATCTCAAAAAGACATAAACCATGACAAACAATGACAAAACATTACTAGAAATGAAATAGAATCATTGTAACTAGACAAGATAAGTTTAAAGCATAATTTTCATCTCTTTCAAATTTAACACGTCTTAAGTTCCCTATGTTAAATATGAAAAGAATACAAAGAAAATAAATAACAACAGTAGTAAATCTAACTCAAAGTACAAAGAAAACAAGTAAGATAACCCACTAGGAGAGTTGAAACCTTCCTTATACTCAGCAATATTTTTTTAGATAATATATTGTCTATTAAGAGACAAGTCACTACATGAACAAAGGACATACCTTAGAGAGAGAATAAATTCAATTATTGTATGTTTATTCAACTATGGTAGCATTCAAGGTAACTCAGTCGAAAATCAAGGGAACCCCAATTACTGTAACAGCAGACCAAAAAACAACAATCCATAAAATATTAGGTAATCATGATATCCCATGCACAAACTAGAGCTCATTTTGTATCCCATACAAATCCCATGGATTTCTTGAGAATTTTGTGAGTTGTTTGGAGCTTCTAAAAGAAACCATAACCCTGTTTGAGTGGACTAAGATCTATGTTGCATTGTTTGAGTGTTTAGGTTTACTTGAAGTGAACCGTAAGGAAACCCCAATTACTGGAGAAGTAAACCTAGAACCAACAATCCATAAAATATCAGGTAATGATGACATTCCACACACAAACAAGAGCTCAGTTTGTATCCCATACAAATCCCATGGCATTCTTACAAATTAGCACACTCAAACAGTTCAGCATATATATTAGTCCACTCAAGTATTGTTAGAATAATCAACTCATAGTTAGCTACCTTAGACATTAATTAATCCATTTTTGTCTTATTTGCCTATTTGCCTATATTCCACTCTATGCAAGTTGTCTTCCACATGTCCTAGAGGTCAAACGTGCTAAAAATGAGTCATGGAGCACTTGGGAAACCTCTTGGAAACCATATTTAGCATGTCTACTTTATTCCATATCCTCTAAAGCGCATATCTTCTTTTTCATCTAAGTTGCCTATTTTATTGATAAATAAGACAAAAGGGAAAGTAAGACTAGGTGTAGTTTACTTGTTTTTTTCCCTCATCATCCTCCATCCTTTTCTCCTAATAAAAGAATGTATGAGTTGTCTTTCCATCCCTTATTAGCTTGCCTACTTGACTTTGCCAATTTGTGAGCCTCTAAGTGGATTTGGAAACTACTTTATGCACCTATGGGGGATTTGACTAGATTTAGTAAGCCTCTAAGTGGATTTGGAAACTACTTTATGCACCTATGGGGGATTTGACTTGATTTAGTAAGCCTAATTTTTGACTATTTCGAATGTAATCCTTATGCATTCGAATCTCTCAAGTAATTATATATTACAGCAGCCTATTACTTCACAAGGTTGGCTATTGTACACTTATTCAATACATATTAGTGTTATGCTCCAATTTCAGTCTCCTTTGTTTGTAATTTTGCATGTTTGATTAGCAATTTTCTGAGTGCAATTGTTATATCACTTGGGTTCAATTTCCACATGGTATAAGAGACTTTGTATATTGATTTATATCCTTCCATATTTCTATTTTAGGTTCGACATCTGGAATGGGAGCATATTCTGCTGACTAAAGGGCACAGTTTCTGAGCTATGGATCAATCTCAGAAGATCATCTTGAATCAATTTAATTTCTTTGAATGGAAAGCAGAGATGGAGATACTGTTGAGAGTGAAAGGTCTCTGTAGGTTGACTATGGAAACTGAGGCAGATCCCAATGCAGCTGCAGAGAAAATTAAATGGCACAACAGGAGGGATGAGGCCTATGGTCTTTTGTGTCTAAGCATATCAAGAGACCTCCTCTTCCATCTTGATGGATTAACATCACCTAATGAATTATGGGAAAAGCTTGTAGAGCTTTTTGGTAATACATATGATATGAGAGGACATCAAATCGAGAATGAATTGATCTCTTTGAGTCCCAGCAACTTCGAATCCCTGCAACTCTACTTTTCCAAGTTTAAAGACCTTGTTTTGCAACTAAAACAGTGTGGAATTGAAAAGAAGGAAGAGCAACTAGTTTTGGCCATACTCTTGAAGCTTGGCCCTGACTATTCAGTGTTTTTTTTTACCTTCCATTCCACAAAGTTGACAGCTTGATCCTAGAAGATGCCTAAGCTTGCAGAGTTCATGGAATCCCTCACACAAGAACAAGATAAACTGGTGATGATGGGCACCATCAAACCTTCCAAAGACCAAGCTTTGGTTCCTGGAGATTCGAGGGTGGATTCAAAAGGAAAGAAGAAAGATAAGAATCCACCTGAGTAAAAGAGAGACAAGAACAAGTCTCAATAGGATCCCCAAGGCTCCAAGAAGTACTTCCAGAAGAAGAAGAACAAAGGAGAAATGAGTAAGTGTGCATACTGTAGTAAGGGCTATCATCCTGAGAGCTCCTGTATGAAGAAGAAAATTGACATGTTGACCCAACTCCTGGAGAAGAATAACATATTCCTTCCTGATTGCTCAAAGAAGAGGGAAGGAGGATCAAATTCAAAGGACAGAGAGAGAGTACATGCTTTGGTTGCTGGCACATCAAGCTCACCTAGCTTCATCATAGACTCTGGAGCTTTAAGACATATGGTTTTGACCAAGGAGGCATTCTCCTCTCTTGACATGTCGCAAGGTCCACTAATAGTGCTGGGAGATGACTCTCTCACTAACAGTTTGGGGAAAGGAAGGATTGATATTGATCATGGTAAGTTCAATAATGTATTGTATGTTCCAGGTCTTGCCTCTAACCTCTTGTCAGTGTATCAAATGACTCACACAGGGTATCCAAAGAAGGTCATCTTCTCCCCTGATGATGTTGAGATCACAGAGATCTCAAATGGTAAAGTCATTACAAAAGGTGTTGTATATCACACTTCGAAGGTATACATGTTTTCACATTTTCTCCCCTACTCAAACCCCTTTGCTCTTCTTATTCATGCTAATGAAGCAAGCAAGCTTTGGCATGAAAGATTTGGCCATCTTAACTATAAGTATCTTTCTGATCTGAGTGAAAAAGATATGGTCATAGGTGTTGTTCAGGAATAAACACCCTTATAACCTAGGGTCTGGGGTTACCAACGTACTTCTAAAACTTGCAGACAATCATCTTTAAAGTATAGAAAAGGAATAGGAAGAAATGTTGAACTCACCCGATTAACAACGGTTGATCCAAGATTTCTCTTCTCCCTCTCTGCTTCTCTCCAAAGCTTTCAGGGATGTATCTCCTTCACCTGCAAAGAGCAAATTCTCCAAGTAAAATCTTATACATGTATATATGACAAGTTAGATGAAAAATATATAGAGTGCTTACTCAAAAATATTCATCAAACATGATACATGAAAGAGACTCAACACAAAGTTGGAAGAAGAATTCTCTTTATTAACAATAGTGAATGCGATAAGTGTACAACCCAACGCCTGAGACAAGGACTCCTCTACAACCAAAGGATTCTGAGTTCTGCTGCTCCAAAAACTTCTGAAGATATACCATGAGCATAACTTTGCTCTCCAAGTATGATTGATGAATGCCCTCCCCAAGGCCTCTGTTTATACTTTGGGAAATAGAGCAGTTTAGAAGGTTGAGGAGGTTGATATTGTTGAGATAGTTAATGATTAGGGCTCACCAAATCTCCATTAATCATGTTTTATTATTTTTAATGTCGAATGGATGTGTACGCAACTATTGATACTAGAAACCCGCGTATGACACGCGAGTTGCTATAAGGGAAACCCACGTACAGATATGTATGCGGGTTGCAATGAGAATAGTTGCGTACAGTACGTAGGTTGTCAAAGAAGATAGTCACATATGTACGTGAGTTGCTATGGAGATAGTCCCATACAACAATCAACATATAAAAAGGTAAAATGGCAAGCTGGTTGGATAATGAATGCATCTCATGTCATTCCCATCTATAGTGTTTAGGCAACCTTCAATCCATAAGTGTCCTTTTGTGTACCAACATATGAAGTGTCGGAACTAGGATGGAGAAGTGCCATTTGGGTTGATAACAGATGCCCCCTAATGTGTGAGTTCAGAGGGAAGCGATGGATGAAATACATTATAATAATTATCTTTGGAGAACTCAAAAATCCAATGGAAGAGAGGTAGTACCTAAAACAAATACATAATAATTTCATATACAAAGTCATATTTGAGGATGTTATGTTCAATATATTGGAACACTAGCTCCTTTAAAAGGTTTGAGTACATCATATAATACAGGTACAAGACCACATATATTACAAAGGTGGAGCAAAGCCACAATATACAATAATGATGAATCTTCAAAGATTTGGAAGCTGTGTAAATAGGTACAAGATATTCTTGCGCAACTTAGTCCATATATAGGAAACTAAGGTCTTCATATACAATCCAAGCCATGTGAATATATGTTATTGGAGTCGAACATGGAGCGGATTCAACATATTGTCGATCAATAGGTGATAATCAACAACTGAAGTAGAGGAATTCACCAATAATGAAAGTAAATCCTGAGGTGCAATCATCAAAACTCTAGGTCTTCGTCATCAGGAAATGCTAATGCAGAACCATACTGTGATAAGGAAGGCAATAGATCCTCCAACGGATCACAAGAGTGACTAGGAACTGGGTAACGGAAGGGAGACACAAGTGACAACAGATACGACAATGATGGGATCAGGATATAGATCAGGCATTGAGTTAAATCCTTGAATAGTGAGCATGACACAGAGATGACCCAAGGAAGCTTTTAACTTTATAGATAGAACAACTAGACTTATCTGTCATGTAGGAGACATGATTAGATTCCCTAGGTAGAAATAACAAGAGGAGGAGTAAAGAAACTCGAAGTAATAGCTGAACTGAAAGTGAACACTGAGACATGAGTATCAGAAAAAACAAAGAGTGCTATGTTCAAGGATGACATGCTGCCACTAACTGAAAACCAAGAGAAAACTTCTTCCTTACCTTCCCTGTTAAATTTTAACGAGTCCAGGAAAGTCAACTTGGATTTCTCTTCATTTTTTAACAAGCTTGAAGAGAAGAGGGAATATTGCTTGATAGTGTCACTAATTCATGGATTTAATGAGCCTAAACTAGTACATGCTCAGTTGTTGTTTTCACATTTAGAGAGTTTGAAAACTCCAAAGAAGACTCCAGGGGGGTCCTTTTTCATCCAATTTAGTCTCCTGAGGCCGGAAAAGTATAAAACATACCATAGAAGAACTCTCTTAACTTCCAAAGAAGAAAAGGTGAACCTTTTTTGTACTTAGTTAGGGAGGTCCGAAAAAGGTTAAATTACCAACTACCCAACGCCCCTTCGAGAGCAGCATATAGCTTGAGTTTTACGAGTGCGAATGAAAGCAAGATCACTCGAAAAGATTCATTTGAGTACGAGAAATGGGGCTTACAACAATAAACTCAATGCCTTGTTCTTAGTATTTAACGAGCATGACAAAGACATAAAGTACACTCGAAATATTTTTCATGTTTAGGTCCAGATCATAAAAAAGAGAAATCTAAGCTCATACCGGGTGTTCCTTTTCCATAAATTTAGTCCCTCAGGTTCGGAAAAGTGATAAAACTATGCCTGAGAATACTCTTCTCAATTCTTTAGAAAAGAGAGTGATCCTTTCTTGTATTATTCTGCATGGTCCGAGAAAGAGATAACCTACCACCAATGTGGATTCCCATTCACATATTCTTAATGAGCTTGAATGAACAAGTTAACTCGGTAGTCAAGTTTTTTTTAAGGAGTTAGACCTCGGCCTAAAGAAACTCCATAAGGGAGGGAAGTCCTATAAAGGGATAGCTTGTATAAAGAGACCAAAATGAGGCTCCATTTGGCATGAAAAATAGCTAAAAGGATTCCCCTGTACCTAAGACAGCTGCAGCATGAGTATCGAAAGACAACATAGGTTCTAAATGAGGATACTCATGAGAGGAAGGTCCTATCCATGGAAGAACAATGGTAAAGACAAGGAGCTAATGGTTAAAAATACCATAGTCCGTGGTTTAAAATGTTGATTACTAAGTATAAGATGGAGTAGGTATAGATGCAAAATACATGTGAAATAACAAAAAAACATTGTATATGAGCAAAAAACACCTTAGAACGATGATAAACCTGTTACAAGGCAAAAAGATATGGTATTAGTTTGATGAATTATGAACTATAGGGAAAAAACCCACTTGAGAAATATAATTTCTATAAATAGTTCAAAAACATAAATAAAACTCACCATTATGAATTTTAGCCATAAAAGACAAGTTTTCACCTCTACCTTCAGTTGATCAGTGTGGAAAATCCGGTGGACCACATCCAATTCTGCAAGTGTCAGGTAAGACTACACTCCAAGCTCTTCAATTTGATCTTATCAAATTTCAAAATTGAGCCCAAATTTTATATTTTTGAGCACCCTCAACAAAGGAACGCTATGTACGCAGGTTCGCTATATTGAAACTCGCATACACACATTCTGTACGTGGGTTTCCCTGAAGGACAGTCACATACAGTATGCGACATGCCTAAATAGACAGTCGCATATGTTGCGTGAGGTGGATAAAAAGCATGTAAGGTCAAAATTTTGAAATTTTACATGGAACTAAAGGTTTGCAATGCTTGTTTTACTAGGTTTGAGGATGGTGCTTGAGTGGAGGGAGCGTGAGCATGAAGATATGGACCAAGAAGCACTCTAGGATGCCCCCACTGTGAATGTTTTATGTTCAAGCGGATTGTTAAAGTTTTTTTGTACATCACCTATGTGGGCCAATGCCCGCCTACTAGAGTTCATGATAAATTACTGGGATCATGATTTGGGCATGTTTGACCTTCAAGGTGAATCCTTGGAGATTACTTCAGAGGATATCTATTTCATTGCCAGTCTTTCATGATGGGGAGCTCTAGTCAACTTGGAAGGCAGCGGCAGAGGCGGTGACCCTTTAAGTGTCCAAAACTACATTGACATATACTGCACATCAAGTACACAAAAGAGAGGGATTTGCATCCCTATTGTACACATACATGATCTTCCTCTACAGGTATTGACAAGTACCATAGTGAGGGTTGTGGGATCATCTTCTCTTCACCTTGATACACAAAACCAGATGAGACTAGCAGTGGATTGTATGTAGGGGGGCCTATATGATTGGTGCTCGGGAGTGATCTCGATTATGAGGAAACAGCTCTCTAACTGCAAGATAGGAAGGAGAAAGAATTTTGGATATTCTAGGATACTAGTAGCCTTCTTCTTTGAGAGAGTGTCAGGATTGAGCCCTACAGTACCCTTACCAGTTCGTTCTCCTCGTTAGCCTAGGCTAAGTAGATGGGGAGATATCTTCTTCCACCAGGAAGGTGGTGGCTCAGTGCAGAGTGTTTATGATGATGACTTCTACTTTTGGTGGGAGCGACAGTTGCCAGCATTGGAGCAGTTTCCATATGCTGGGATGGATTTCCGTGGTGATCCAGAACTCGTTCTCTCTCTAGGAGGAGGATGAGGAGAGTTAGGTAATTTTTATTTTCAAGTTTTTTTTTTTAATTTTTATGAATTTTAAATATAGAGATATATACATATGTATAATAGTTCTAATCCTATAAACATGTCAAAATGCAGATATTAGACCAGTCCGCCCTGAAGGGAATCCACTCATGTATGTGCGTCTTGTCTTGGGAGAAGATCAGGGGATGGTTAGGGTTCTTGAGGGGAAGCTGTCTAGGTTTACCCAGAGGGTACCCACCTTACGAATTGAGCACATCCCAGCCATCATGCATGAGTTTGTGGTTGGTGTTCCACCTGTCTGGACACGCCTTTTGAGGTGGGTAGCCAGAGCAGTTTTAGTATACATAGATGCTGTTGAGGCTGCTGAAGTTGAAGAGGCTAAAGAAGCCAAAGTACATGGAGACTGGGGGGACCAGGGTGGTTCGGCTTAGATATAGTGCATTTGATGGACTTTGATCCATATTTTTTATATTTTTGTATATTATACAGTTATGACTGGATCTGAGGATCAAAAACTCGATCTATCTATGGACAAATATTCACACACACACACACACACACACACACACACACACACACACACACACACACACACACACACACACACATATATATATATATTGTCGATTATTTACAAATGGTTTTTATTTGTATGTTGTATATTTTTATGAAAAATGTGTTAAATGCCAATCCAAGATGTAATTAGCGTATGCATCAGTTAATGAATTTTGATTCCTTGGAATATGATTGAATGTAATGAATTCAAAATTTCTTTCCAATAACCTAACTTGCATAAACTGACGTAATAAAATAAGGTTTTGCACCTGATAAGCTTGACTAAGCTGGAAACCACCAGTTGAGAGTCCAATCAGACTTCCAGGTGAGTGATACCATGTGAAAAAGCATCCCATAGAAGCTCAATTACAGCCCTATACTCAAGGACATTATTAGAAGCAGGACCTAAGCAAGCGCCTCCTGAGGCAACTAACTGTTCTGAGGGAGAATAAATGACCCATGCAGCTCAAGCTAGATTACAAGTGTGGCGACTAGCACCATCAGCGAAACCTACAAACCTCTCGGAAGACATATGAAACAACCAGCAGATGTTAAAAAAAACACAAACCAACGAGCTAGTGTACATAAAAATACATACAATAAAATACAAGAAAAAGTGCTAAGCCTAAGCATAGTACTTCTTCAAGTAGAGCCCATTTCTAGGCTTAGGTAGCGTATTCCCATCAAAATCAATCAATTCATATGCACCCTTCTTTAATACCTTTGACACAACATAAGGCCCCAACCACATGGACTTGAACTTTCCTGCCCTGAGGGGTTCTTTGTCTTGGTCCCAGAGCAAAACAAGTTCCCCCTCAAAGAAAATTCGAGGCTTGACCGACTTATCATATTGGCTTTTGACCCTATTTTTGTGAGCTTGATTTGTTGTCGGCGCATCTATACATTGCTCATCAAGATGTTCTAAATGTACTATACGTTCTTCAAGCTCTGTCGTATCAGGTAACACATGAATAGCTATTTTCAAGGACGGGATTTCACATTCAACTGGGGTAACGGCTTCCACTCCATGAACGAGTTGGAAGGGGGAGAAACCCATAGTAGTTTTTACATTAGTTCGATACACCCAAAGTGCGGGGTATAGCATGATATTCTAGTTAAAACATGCTGCATTAATAGTACGTTTGAGGATAGTCTTCAAAGTTTTTATTAACAGCCTCAACTTGACCATTTGCTTGAGGATAGTACGAAGATGAATGTTCTTGTATGAATCCAAGCATAGTGGTCAGTTCTGTCATCATGCTATTTTGAAAATTACTACCATGGTTAGTGACAATCACCTTGGGTATGCCAAACCATGCTATAATTTGATTGAACATGAAAAAAGCTGCGGTTTCTTCGTCAGCTTTAAAGGTGGGCATTGCCTCTGCCCATTTTGTAAATAGTCTACAACAACAATGATATATTTGTTCCCCCCAACCGAGGCAGGGTTACACATCAAGTAATCAATCCCCCACTTCATGAAGGGGCCCACCGAGACAACGAGAAATAATGGAGTGGGATGTGACCACATCTTCCTGGTGTAAAGCTGACAAGGATGACAGCGCTTCATGGCTTCCACACAATCCTTGAAGATTGCGGGCCAGAAATAATCGGCACGTAGTATCTTTTGGGTCGTTGCTAACCCAGATAAATGACCCCCACATGCTCCACTATGGGCATCATTCAGGACAATCTCTGCTTCCTCATGGGTAAGACATCGGCGCAAAATAGAATCTACCCCCCTACGATATAAAGTATCTCCTATGATGAGGTAGTTCTTAGCATGAAGGCGTAGTTTACGTCGTTCCTCCCACAAAGATTCTGCAGGATACTTCAAAGTCTAGAGATATATAAGGATATCTCTGTACCAAGGATTAGAGGTGGATATCAAAAAGATATGCTCATTTGGGAATGAGTCTTCTTCAATCACTACATCTTCGTCTATTGGAAATGCTGCTATAAGCTCATAAAAAATCAAGGAATTTTTAGATTTAGCGGACTGGAAATCCAAGTCAAACTCTTGGAGAATGACTATCCATTTGTTAAATTTTCCCCCAACAATCCATCGGGACAAAACATATTTAAAAGGATTAACATCCACCACTACAATTGTAGTCCTCAGTAAAATGTAGTGACGTAACCTATGAACAGCATAGACAGCTGCTAAGGCCAATTTCTCGACGTGGGAGTACCTGAGTTTATGTTCGGCTAAAGCACGGCTAATATAGTAAATGACATGCTCCTAGAGCTTATCGTCCTCCTGGACTAGGACTACCCCAATGGTCGACTCGGACGTGGCCAGATATAATATAAAATCCCAAGAGTAATCTGGTGAACGTAGTAAAGGTGCCGACAACAAATATTTTTTCAATGCCTCAAAAGAGAGTTGTGCAATTTCATCCCATACAAATGGGGTGTCCTGTTTTAGCAGGTGCATGAAACCCTTGGTAATCTTAGTATAGTTTACAATGAAACGTCGAAGAAAATTGGACTTTCCCTACAAGCTCTGAAGTTTCCTGATAGAACAAGGAGGAGGCAGATTTACAATGGCCTATACTTTTAACAGATCCACCTAAATGCCTCTATTAGAAACAATGAATCCAAGCAGTCTCCCTGACTCGACACAGAATATGCATTTTTGGGGATTCAAGTGGATCTTATAGTATCTTCATCGTTCAAATATCAACCTTAGGTGATCTGGATGGTCAATCCTCTTACAAGAATGTGCAGGTAGATCATCAAGGTAAGGTTTGACAATGACTTTGATATCATGGAAGGCAAAGTTCATTGCCTACTGAAAGGTTTCCCCAGCATTTTTCAATCCAAAGGGCATTTTTTTGTACACGAAGGTACCCCAAGGAAAAATGAAAGTATTTTTATGTTGGTCTTCTAGTTTTCTTTGAATTTTATTATATCTAGAGAAACCATCCATAAATGAGAAAAATTCACTTCCTGTGCAAGCATCAATAATTTGATCTATAAATGGCGTGGGATAGTTGTCCTTAGGACAGGCTTTGTTCAAATATCGAAAGTTAGTACAGAGGTGTATGGTCCCTTGCTTCTTATAAACAGGAACAGGGTTGGATACCCATTCTGTTAAGGCTATGGGATAAATAAAACCAGCTTTCAACAGTTTTTCAACTTCAGCCTTCACAGTCGCCGCTTTATGCGGGTTAACAAGTCTTAACTTTTGGCGAACAGGTTTAGCATCAGGGTATGTTTGGATCTCGTGCTCAGCTATCAATGGATCAATCCCTAGCATCTCCTCATATGACCAGGAAAAAAAATTGCGAAACTCCTTAAACAAAGACGTATAGATTGCAATCTTCTCAAGAGAGAAATTTGCACCGATATGTATATTTTCTGCAACGTCATGATTGACAGAGATGTTGATAGGGATAGTAGCAGAAATATTTGCCATATTCCCCTTAGCAAACATTCCTTCCCTTGGTAAGGGATTGATGGGTATATCAACATCGTCTACCAGTCTCATATGAAACTCTTGATTCTCTATCCTACTTAGCTCTGGAATAAAATAGGATCGATGATGAATATCTTCGTAGATTTTATCACGTCCACACATGGCTTCCAGAATGGCTTCATCAGAAGGTAAAACCATATCTAAACAATCCATAGAATGCAAAGAGTTTTTTGCCCAAGCAGGAAAATAAACCTCTTCCAAGTCCTCTGAGACTGTGAGAGGGTTTGGAATGGGATCAACAGTGGTTTGAGTGATAGCTTGGTAAGCCACTTCCACTACCGATAAGGGCACTTCCGGTTCATGGGGGGAAGGGAGAACCCAAGGATCAGTCCTATCAACAACCGTGGCTATGGACTTCCCCACACTAGTAGAAGCTATATAGTTAATCGGGGCTAGAAGATCAAATGTGCCCATCAATGATGCATACATTCTAGCCCCCAAGCTCTCAGTAGAAGGTTTCACCTGATCAACCAATGGTATAGTTGACTCATTAGACTCCATGCGGCCTTTCCGAGTAAAATTGAGTTGGTCAACAGTAACCAACTTCCATTCGTGTGGAAACACTACTACTCAAAAGAAAATCGATGCAATAACAGACATGGCATAAGTCCATCTTCTTCCCAAAAGCAAATTATAGTCCAAAGGTGCATCAATCACTTCCACCTCAATAGACACCGCTTTCCCTGCTAGCTTAATTTCAAAAGCTGGTAGGATACCATGCGGATGGAATGACCTTCCATTGAAATAAGTAAGCAGAGTGTTTGACGAGACCAGCTCTGGGGATCCGAGAGATTTCCAACATGACACGGACATAATGCATGTAGAAGCACCCTCATCAACAACTACCCTTCCAATGGTCATTCCACCATGGATGACATCTATTGATAAGGCTACATGGTAAGGTAGGAAAATTTTAACATTAGACAAGTGAAATTTTCCATGAGACATAACAAGTCCATGCTTCCTAAGGCTGCTAAGAGTGCATCCCGCTGGGCGGGACAGCTCTGTAACACCTCTAAAGCTGACATTGCAAGGCCAAGTCTTCAACCACAGAGTAGTTTGAAGCAAATGTAGAAATAGGGTTATGCAAGGTCTTCTTAAAGACACCTTTTGGTATCTTAGGCATAGTTTTAGCGGGCTTCTCGATCGTGAGAGGGTTATAAGTTTCACCTATAGACTTACCCTTCTCAGAAGTCTCTTTTTCAGAGTTTTTATTCCTAGTCTATAGCAAAGTTGAAGATCAAACCATGTTGATATAATTTGGGTCAGGGGCATTTGGAGTGCCCCCTGCTACATTAGAAGCTAAAGCAAAATTCTTCCCTTGGGGAAATGGATCCTTCAGGACAACCGGTTATTAAGCTTTTAGCAGCTTCTAGGCTTGTTCCATAAGGGGACAAATATGGGTGAGGTGATCCTCATGGCACAACCTACATGGGAATTTCACCTTTTTCTTTTCTTTCTTTCCCCCATCAACACTATTTGTAGGTTTCTGCTTGTTTTGATTTCCCTCCCCTTTCTTTCCTCTCTTCTTCTTCCCACCAGGTTGCTGATTTCCCTTCTAATATGTCTATGCAAAAACATTTGCATTTTGGGGTAAGGGGGCAGCCTTTGCTACCTCCACCATAGAATGTTTGACAGACAAATGATGGAGCTATTTGGCCAAATATTCTACAGTGGGAGAGTTTACGGACCCAACCACACCATCGGCATGGGGTCTAGGCTTAGGTTTCTTTGCATCGTGGGTAGGCCTTGGTGCCTCAGGAATAATCTCATACACAATCCCAGATTGAGAATAAATCAAATCCAATTGCTGGGCCCTGAGGATAGCTTCTTCCTCATTCATCACTCCTAAAGTAGATACATCCTTAGATATATAAGGAAATAATGATTTAAGGAACCATTCTAGTAAGAACTCACGAGGAATACTGTATTTAATAAGGCTCTTCCGCCTCCTCCACTCTTGAATGTGATTCGAGATGTGGGTAGCATTTTTCTGCCTGAAGGTAGATAACAAGTCCATTCTAAAATCGTATTGGACCAGAAGTTGAAAGTGGCTAAGGAATGCATTAGCCAAGCCCCAAAAACTACTGAACGTAGCAGAAGGCAACTCAATATACCATTTTGCTGCATTACTCATTAAGGTTCTTTGGAACAGCCTCAACCTAACTGAATCTTCATTCAGCAAATTAGAAGAACACCATAAATGAAAAGTGGTGGCATGAGCCCCAGGATCTTCACCAACTTTACCTTCGAATTTTGGGATGTTCGATGGAAATTTGGTGGGGACAGGTGGCCAAGAGCGATCATGCCTCACCGGTTCATTCATCATTTTAGAAAAATCTGGCAAGTTTAATGTTGCTAGGAACGAAATCTTAGGTCAAACCGAAGCACTAAAATTTCTAGAATGGGGATTAGAGGGACTTGTCCCCAAATTCCCATAAGTGAAGGTGGGGTTGCCCCCTGCCACTGGTTGTGAAGTGGATGGGTTACTTTGTAATGGATTCCATCCGTAAGCCACATGATTATGGGTAGGAGGTGCAGTATAAGAGGTTCTGACTACCCCAGTTGAAACTGGGGTTTGAAAAATAGGAGCAGGTATCCCTCCGCTAAACAACAAAAAGGGAGAGATCGTGAATGGGTCTAAGATCAGAGTTTGGAAACCTTTCCCATAAGAGGTAGTGTTTCAAAACTGCACTCCTACATAATAGGGTGATGGGCCTACGTATGGAGTGGATGGGGGAATATGCCCCCCATTCCAAGGAAATCCTTGGACAAAAGCCGAGGATCCTACCGAACCACTTTGGGCAATGTGTGTGAAGAAGGAACAGTAGGTATACTAGGAATCCCAGTAACCATGCCACCAGAAGCACCTAACAGGCTTGTGGGAACTAGTGGTTGAACCACCCGTCTCACTAGAGTTAAGGGTGTAGTAGGTATACTAGATCTAGGGGCACTTACCGGGGGAGGTAATACCCCTTCAGCCGGAGTGGCTGAGGTGAAAATAAAAGAGATTTCTCCTGCAGTAGAAATTATCCTACCCACAGGGACACCTAACATAGGTGAATCAAAAGGTCGAACCTGGACGATCATAGGATCGTTTAAGTCAGTCAAGGGTGTATTAAAATTCCTTGCAAACTCATCATCCTGCAAGTCTTCTATCTCAACTATGTTAAAATCAAAATGATTTTCCCTATGTTCTGGTTCACCCAGAACTTCACTTACTCCTATCGGTTCAAATGAACGGTCTGTGTCTCTGCCTTTGAGGTGGAGGTGGAGGTTCCAATGTGATGAGAGGAGGAAGGTTTTGCAACCTTCATGACCTTCTAATAGGTTGGTCCTCCACGATTGTAAATTTGACAATTCAAACCCTAAGGTCAGATAAACACAGACAAACCATAGAGAAATCACTACGAAAAAATCCTAAAGTCTCAATAGTCAGCAAGGGTAAAAGATATGCTTTCCCGAAGAAAGTTGAAGAACAGTTACTTGGCATCCTTGAAGAGGTTCTTAGGCACAAGTGGAGAAATCACCCACCGCCCTCCTACACTTTCAACAAGGGTTACCTTCCAAGCCCATCCAAGGTGAACCAGAAATAGCCTTTCGATTTACCTATGTATGAACCCTAGATGTCAAGAGACTAGAGGCTACCTTAACTATACCAGCAGTCTAGGGGGACAGTCGCAAGCTTGATTTGCACGCATGGGCAGGGTAGCTGAGCTTGAAACTCTGTCTAATATAGAATCCCCAGATGCATAAAAATACTGATTTACGTTTTGACAAGGAATCGAAGGGTTATCTCCTCTGTCCAATGCCTCCACGCGGCCTCGTGCTTGACTCCTGTTTGAGAGGAGCTTCCTAGATACTATTGACAAAAAGAAGGGTTTACCTATCGTTTGGTCCACTATGTCTGAATTTTAATACTTATGGGAAGTTTGCACTTCCTATCCCACAAGTCTAGCCTAATCTAGTAGGTGTATGGCCCTAAAAAATAAAAATTACTAATAGATTTTAATTATTGCGTTCATTTTCAGGGCTATTTTTTACTCAAAAATCAAGTGGAGTGAAATACTATGATGTTTTTTACAGAATAAGAAATATAAAAAGAAAAGGTGTATACTTCCAAAGCAAAATATCACTAAAAAAGACAAGCTTCTTTTCTTTTTGTAAAGGTAAATTGATGAAAATGCAACGATAAAGAGAACACTAAGACTATATTTTTGTGGTTTTTTGAGATTATATTTTAAAAATTGAAAATAAAACTACTATATGCAAATCAAATGCAAGAGCTTCTGAATGTTTTCTTTTCACTTTTTAAAATTCTCAAAGACTACTATGCACCTAAATGCACAAAACTTGAGTACGCTTGAATTAAACTAAATGTATAAAGTAAGCAAAGTGAAGTAAACAAATTAATAAGACCAAAGATGAACCACTTATAGAAGACTTGGAACCCTAGCTTGGGCGGATACAATGAAAAGAAATCACTAAGATCAAACAAAGGCAAGTGGCAAACCAAAAACTATCCAAAAATAGAATGGGATATACAACGTATAGAACCCTGATCACTAATTCAGACAACTAACACTTGAACCTATAACCCAAACAGGAAAATCCACTTCAAGTTGCTAACATAAAAAAATCCAAACAATAAGAACTCAAGGGCATTACTAAAAAGCACAAGGTGTGGCTAACAAGGTCATCAAACTCACAGTGCAATGCTTATAAGGAAGACCAACCAGCAAACAAAATTTATGGAGGCCTCAAAAATTTCAATGCTCAGTCTTGTACTCAACTGTGTGGAAGGGAAACCCATGTACTGTACGCGACTGTCCTAGAGAGAAACCCAAGTACGCAGGCCTCTGTACGCGACTGTATGCAAGAGAAACCCACGTACATGTGTAAAAATTTCTAATAAAAAGAAAAAATTTCAAGGTCTTCAAACACCACTCTAAGCATGAACCAAGATAGGAAACCACACACACAATCAAGGCAAAGACTAGGCAACGGTTAACAGAAATAACCCACAGCAGTCTGGGATCCCTAGCGAAGTCACCACTTCTATTGTTCAGGAATAAACACCCTTGTAACCTAGGGTCTGGGGTTACCAACATACTTCTAAAACTTGCAGACAATCAGCTTTAAAGTACAGAAAATGAATAGGAAGAAATGTTGAACTCACCTGATTAATGACGGTTGATCCAAGCTTTCTCTTCTCCCGCTCTGCTTCTCTCCAAATATTTCAGGGATGCACCTCCTTCACCTGCAAAGAGAAAATTCTCGAAGTAGAATCTTATACATGTATATATGACAAGTTAGATGAACAATATATATAGTGCTTAATCAAAAATATTCATCAAACATGATACATGAAAGAGACTCAACACAAAGTTGGAAAAAGAATTCTCTTTATTAACAATAGTGAATGAGATAAGTGTACAACCCAATGCCTGAGACAAGGACTCCTCTACAACCAAAGTATTTTGAGTTCTACTGCTCCAAAGACTTCTGAAGATATACCACCAGCATAACTTTTCTCTCCAAGTATGATTGATTAATGCCCTCCCCAAGGACTCTATTTATACTTTGGGAAATAGAGCAGTTTTGAAGGTTAAGGAGGTTGAGACAGTTGAGATAGTTAATGATTAGGGCTCAACAAATCTCCATTAATCATTTTTTATTATTTTTAATGTCAAATGGATGTGTATGCGACTATTAATACTAGCAACCTACGTACGACATGCGAGTTTCTATAAGGGAAACCTGAGTACAGATCTGTACGCGGGTTGCAATGAGAATAGTCACGTACAGTACGCGGTTTGTCAAAGAAGATAGTCACGTATGGAAATCAACATATAGAAAGGTAAAATGGAAAGCTGGCTAGATAATGAATGCATCTCATGTCATGCCCATCTATAGTGTTTAGGCAACCTTCAATCCATAAGTGTCCTTTTGTGTACCAACATATGAAGTGTCGGCACTCAAATGGAGAAGTGCCATTTGGGTTGATAACAATAGGGTTACCCAAGATTAAGTTTCCCAAGGGAGTCTATCAAGGTTGTATCCTAGGAAAACACCCAGAGCATAAATTTGAGAAATCTAGTCATGAGAGAACCTCTGCACCTCTTGAGTTTATCCATAGTGATGTTGTTGGCCTGTTGTCAACCCAAATGGCACTTCTCCATCCGAGTGCCGACGTTTCCTAGGAGATACATTATATCGAAGAGGGGTAGATTCCATTTTGTGTCGATGTCTTACCCATGAGGAAGCGGAGATTGTCCTGAATGATTCCCATAGTGGAGTGTGGGGGGGTCATTTATCTGGGTTAGCAACGGCCCAGAAGATACTCCGTGCTAATTATTTTTGGCCCATGATCTTCAAAGATTGTGTGGAAGCGGTGAAGCGCTATCATCCTTGTCAGCCTTACACCAGGAAAATGCGGTCACATCCCACTCCGTTGTTTCCCATTGTCTCGGTAGGCCCCTTCATGAAATGTGGGATTGATTATGTGACATGCAACCCAACCTCGACTGGGGGTTATAAATATATTATTGTCACTGTTGACTATTTTACGAAATGGGCAGAGGCAATGCCTAGTTTTAAAGCCGATGGGAAAATAGCAGCTTTATTCATATTCAATCATATTATAGCACGGTTTGGTATACCCAAAGTGATTTTCACTGACCATGGCAGTCATTTTCAAAATAGCATGATGACAGAATTGACCACTATGCTTGGATTCAGACAAGAACATTCATCTTCGTACTATCCGCAAGCAAACGGTCAGGTTGAGGTTGTAAACAAGACTTTGAAGACCATCCTCAAACGTACAATTGATGCAACCCATTCGAACTGGCACATCAATATGCTATATCTTTCTCTTTGGGCGTACTGAACTAATGTAAAAACTACTATGGGTTTCTCCCCCTTTCAACTCGTTCATGGAATGGAAGTAGTTACCCTGATTGAATGTGAAATCTCGTCTTTAAAAATAGCTATTCATGTGTTACCCGATACGACAGAGCTTAAAGAACATCTGGTACATTTAGAACACCTTGATGAATAGCGTAGAGATGTGCTGACTGCTAATAAAGCTCACAAGAATAGGGTCAAAAATCAATATGATAAGTCTCTCAAAACTCGGATTTTTTCTGAGGGGGAACTTGTTTTGCTTTGGGACCAAGACAAATAACCCCTAGGGGTAAGAAAATTCAAGGCCATGTGGCTAGGGCCTTATGTCATGTTGAAGGTCTTAAAGAAGGGTGCATATGAGTTAATTGATTTTGATGGGAACAAGCTGTCTGAGCCTAGAAATGGGTTGTACCTGAAAAAGTACTATGCTTAGGATTAGCGCTTTTTCTTGTAATTTATTGTATGTATTTTTATGTACATTAGTTTGACAGTTTTGTTTTTTATACCATCTGCTGGTTGTTGCAGATGTCTTCTGAGAGGTATCTAGGTTTCGTCAATGGCGCCAGTCGCCACACTTGTAATCTAGCTTCACCAGCGTGGGTCATTTAATCTCCCTCAGGATAGCTAGTCTCCGTAGGAGGTGCTTTCTTAGGTCCTGATTCTAATAATGTTGCTGAATATAGGGTTGTAATTGAGCTTCTATAGGATGCTTTATCACATGGTATCACCCAGCTAGAATTCCATTTGGACTCTCAACTGGTGGTTTCCTAGCTCAATCAAGCTTATTAGGTGTGAAACCCTATTCTATTACGTCAGTTCATGCAAGTTAGGTTATTGGAAAGAAATTTTGAATTTATTATATTCAATCACATTCCAAGAAATCAGAATTCATTGACTGATGCATATGCTAATTACATTTTAGATTGGCATCTAACACACATTTCATAAAAATATACAGCATGCACATAAAAAACACTTGTAAATAAACCGACAACAATATATATATATATATGTGTGTGTGTGTGTGTGTGTGTGTGTGTGTGAGTATCTGTCTATAGATAGGTCGAGTCTGATCCTCAGATCTAGTCATAACTCTATAATATATAAAAATATACAAAATGTGGATCGCAGTCCATCAAAATGTCCTAGATCTAAGCAGGACCACCCTAGTCACTTGGGCCACCTTGGTCCCTAGGGTCTCTCTAAACTCTGGCTTCCTCAGCCTCTTCAGCTTCGGCAGCCTCCACAACATCCATGTACACAAGAAATGGACTGGCCACTTGCCTCAAAAGGCGTAACCAGACAGGTGGAACTCCAACCACAAACTCCTGCATGACGACCGGGATATGTTCTATCCTCAAAGTGGGAACTCTCTAGGTAAGCCTGGCCAGCTTCCCCTCCAGAACCCTAATAATCCCTTGGTCTTCGCCTACGAACAAACATATGTGGATTCCCCTTAGGGAGTACCGGTCCAATATCTTCATTTTTACATGTTTATAGGATTATAAATTTTATACATATGCATATATCTATCATTTTAAAATTCATAAAAATTTTAAAACATTTTCAAAATTAAAAAATTACCTAGCTCTCCCCATGCTCCTCCTGGAGGGAGGACAAGGTCTGGATCATCTCGAAAATCCATTTCGGCATACGAAAACTGCTCTAGTGTCGATAGTTGCCGCTCCCACCAGAAGTAGAAGTCATCATCGTACACACTCTGCACTGAGCTTCCTCCTCCTTGACGGAGGAATATGTCTCCCCATGTGCTCGGCCTAGGCTGACATGAAGATAGGACTGGTAGGTGTATGGAAGGGCTCAACCCTGGTACTCTCTCTCGAATAAGGCAACCAATATGTTAGAATACCTGAAATTATTTTGCCTTCCTCTCTTGGAATCAGAGAGTTGTTTTCTCATAATTGGGACAACTCTTGAACACCGATCATACAAGGAACCCTGCGTATAATCCACCACCAACCTCATTTGGTTCCGTGTAGCTAGATGTAATGAAGAGGATCCCACAATCCTCACTATGGTTCTTGTCAGTACCTGTAGTGTAAAATCATAGATATGTACAATAGGGACGCAACTCCCTCTCTTCTGGGTACCAGGTGTGCAGTACACATCAATGTAGTTCTGGACACTTAAAGGATCACCACCCCTGTCGATGCCCTCTAAGTTGACCGGTGATCTTCATCATGATAGGCTGGAAATAAAATATATGTCCTCGGAAGTAATTTCCAAAGTCTCACCCTGGAGGTCAAACATCCCTAAATCATGGTCCCAGTAGTTTATCATTAACTCCAATAAACAGACATTGGCCCGCATTGATGATGTGCAAAATAATTTTAACAACCCACTCATTCATAAAGCATGTAAGGTGGGTGCACTTTGGAGTGCTTCCTGGTCCATATTCTCATGCTCCTGTTCCCTCCATTCCAACACCATCTTCACACTTTTCAAAACAACCATTATGGGTCATCAATTTCATATAAAATTTCAAAATTTTTACCTCAATTTAGCTTTTTATCCTTCACGCAGTACACGTGACTGTCTAGTTAGACATGTCACGTGTTGTACATGATTGTCTCTAAAGGCAACCCACATACATAATGCGTGTACACGAGTTTCAACATAGTGAACCCACATACACAACGTGACATGCTTTAGGATGCTTAAAAAAATGAAATTGGGACTCAAATTTGAAAATTGCTAGGATCAAATTAAAGAGCTCGAGGTGTAGGCTTACCTGGAACTTGTGGAATCATATTTTGTCCACTAGATTGTCCACATTGATCGAATGAAGGTAGAGGTAAAAACTTGCTTCTTATGGCTAAAAATAAAAACGGTGAGTTTTGTTTTAATTTTTTAACTATTTATAGAAATTATATTTCTAAAAGTGGGTTTTTTCTTATAGTTTGAAATGTATTTAACTAATACCATATCTCTTTTTTCCTTGTAACAGGTTTTTCATCATTACAAAGTGTGTTTTGCTCCTATAGGGTGGTTTTTGACATTTCCAATGCATTTTTACATCTATACTTAATCCACGTTAACCTTAGCAATTAACATTTTTTCCACGGACTATGGTATTTTAAACCATTAGTTCCCTGTCTTTACCATTGTTCTTCCGTGGATAGGACCTTCCTCTCATGAGTGTCCTCATTTAAAACCTATGTTGTCTTTTGATACTCATGCTGCAATTGTTTCAGGTACAGGGGTTTCCTTTTCGCTATTTTTCATGCCAAATAGAGCTTCTTTTGGGTCTCTTTTTACAAGCTATCCGTTTATAGGACTCCCCGCCCTTATGGAGTTTCTTTAGGCCCAGGTCTGACTCATTAAAAACATACTTGACTACCGAGTTAACTTGTCCGTTCAAGCTCGTTAAGAATATGTAAATGGGCATCCGCATTGGTGGTAGGTTATATCTTTCTTAGACCATGCAGAATAATACGAGAAAGGATCCCTCTCTTTTCTATTTTGAATTGAGAAGAGTATTCTCAAGCATAGGTTTATCACTTTTTCAGACCTGAGGGACTAAATTTATGGAAAAGGAACTCCTGGTATGAGCTTAGTTTTCTCTTTTTTGTGCTCTGGACCTAAACATGAAAAAGATTTCAAGTGTACTTTGTGTCTTTGTCATGCTCGTTAAACACTAAATAACAAAGCAACGAGTTTATTGTTGTAAGCCCCATTTCTCATACTCAAATGGATCTTTCCAAGTGATCTTGCTTTCCTTCACACTCGTAAAACTCAAGCTATTTATGTTGTTCTAGAAGGAGCGTTGGGTAGGTGGTAATTTAACCTTTTTCGGACCTCCCTGACTAAGTACGAAAAAGGTTCACCTTTTCTTCTACAGAAGTTAAGAGATTTCTTCTATGGTATGTTTTATACTTTTCTGGCCTCAGGAGACTAAATTGGATGAAAAAGGATCCCCCTGGAGTCTTCTTTGGAGTTTTCAGACTCTCTAAATGTGAAAACATCGGATGAGCATGTACTAGTGTGGGCTCATTAAATCCACGAATCAGTGACACTATCAAGCATTATTTTTTCTTCTCTTTAAGCTTGTTAGAAAATGAAGAGAGATCCGAGTTGACTATCCTGGACTCGTTAAAATTTATTAGGGAAGGTAAGGAAGAAGTTTTCTCTTGTTTTTAGGTGTGGTAGTATGTCATCCTTGAACATATCACTCTCTGTTTTTTCTGATACCCATGTCTTAGTGTTCACTTTCAGTTCAGCTAATACTTTGAGTTTATTACTCCTCCTCTTGTCCGTTATACCTGGGGAATCTGATCATGTCTCCTACATGACAGATAATTCTAGTCATTCTATCTATAAAGTTAAAAGCTGCCTTGGGTCATCTCTGTGTCGTGCTCACTATTCAAGGAATTCACTCAATGTCTGATTTCTATCCTGATCCCATCATTGTTATATCTGTTATCTCTTATGTCTCCCTTCCTTTGCCTAGTTCCTATTCACTCTTGTAATCCGTTGGAGGATCTATTGCCTTCCTTATCACAGTATGGTTCCGCTTCAGTACTTCCTGATGACGAAGACCTAGAGCTTTGACGATAGTACTTCAGGATTCACTTCCATTATTGGTGAACTCCTTTGCTTCAGTTGTCGATTATCACCTATTGATTGACAAACTGTTGAATCCATTCCATGTTCGACTTCAGCCTACATTTATTCACATGGCTTGGATTGTACTGGTTCTTTGGGACTATTTATGAAGACCTTATTTCCTCACCTATGGACTAAGTTGAGCAAGATTATGTTCCATTTATGTACACAGCTTCCAGATCTTTGAAGACTCATCATCATTGTATATTGTGGCTTTGATCCACCTTTGTAATATATGTGGTATTGTACCCGTATCATATGATGTACTCAAATATTGTAAAGGAGCTAGTGTTACAGTATATTGAACATAGCATCCTCAGATATGACTTTGTATATGACATTATTATGTATTTGTTTCAGGTACTACCTCTTCTCCATTGGATTTCTGAGTTCTCCAAAGATAATGATTATAATGTATTTCGGCCATCACTTCCCTCTGACCTCACACATTAGGGGGCATCTGTTATCAACCCAAATGGCACTTCTCTGTCCGTGTGTCGACATTTCCTATGTCGGCACACAAAAGGACATTTATGGATTGAAGGTTTCCTAAAACACTATAGATGGGAATGTTATGAAATACATTCACCATCCATCCAGCTTTCCATTTTTACCTTTTAATATGTCAATTGCTATACACAACTTTGCCTATAAGCAACCCGCATACATACGCGACTTTTCCTACAGCATGTCGCATACCATACGTGAGTATTTGTCATTGCAACCCATGTATAGATCTGTATGTAGGTTTCCCTTATAGCAACTCACGTGTCATACATGGGTTGCTAGTATAAATACTCACGTATGCCTTCCTTTGACATTAAAAATAATAAATTGCGATTATTTGAGATTTGTTAAGCCCTAAACAATAACCATCTTATCTGTCTCAACCTCCTCAACCCTCGAAACTTCCCTATTTCACTAAGTATAAATAAAGGCCTTGGGGAGGGCATTAATCAATCATACTTGGAGAGCAAAGTTATGCTGGTGGTATCTATTCAAAAGTCTTTGGAGCAGCAGAACTCAGAATCCTTTGGTTGCAGAGGAGTCCTTGTTTCAGGCATTGGGTTGTAACCTTAACTCATTCACTATTGTTAATAAAGAGAATCCTTATTCCAAATGTGTTTTGAATGTCTTTCATGTATCATGGTTTGATGAATATTTATGATTAAGCACTCTATATACTGTTTATATAACCTGTCCTATGTACATGTATAAGCTTGCACTTGGAGGATTTGCTCTTTACAAGTGAAGGAGAAACATCCCTGAAAGATTTGGAGGAGAAGCAGAGTGAGAGAAGACAAAGCTTGGATCAACCATCGTGAATCAGGTGAGTCCATCCTATCTTCCTGTTTCCTATCTGTACTTTAAAGTTGATTTCCTGCAAGTTTTAAGAGTGCATTGGTAAGCCCAAACCTTCGTTTATAAGGTGTTTATTCCTGAACAACATGGTCGATTTCCTCATATGTCCATGATTCAAGCCAAATATGCATTGAAATTCATAGATGAATTTTCCAAGTATTGTTGGGTTTACTTCCTAAAGCACAAGTTTGAAGTTTTTGACCTCTTCAAAGTCTTTAAGGCCTTGGTTGAAAACTAGTCTAGGAGGAGACTCAAGATCCTCAGATATGACAATGGTGGTGAGTATGTCAAGTCTAATTTCATTCAATATTGTAAAGATGTAGGTATTCATATGCAGCATTCAATCCCTTAGACACCACAGCAAAATGGTGTTGCTGAGAGAAAGAACAGATCACTGAAGGAGATGGAAACATGTATGATGGAGGCTAAGACTTTGCCACCAAAGTTTTGGGCCAAGGCTATAAAATGTGCATCCTATATCCAGAATAGGGTGCCTCATAAACAGCTTGATGGTATGACTCCTTTTGAATCTTGGAGTGGGCACAAGCCAGATGTGACCCATTTCAGGATTTTTGGCTCAAAGGCTTGGGCTAGAATTCCAACTAAAAAGAGAAAGGATTTGCAACCCCAAAGCCAAGAGTGCCTATTTGTTGAGTATTCTAAAGATTCAAAAGGGTACAAGCTGATCAACTTAAGCACAAAAAAATGCTTCATTGAAAGGAGTTTTCAGTTCCAAGAAGAGGCTTTAGCAACAGTTGAAGTTGGAGAGTCTTCTTCACCACCAGAACCATTGAATGTAAGTGGAGAGACAAATGAGTTTTGGAGGTACATCACATGGATGTGAAGTGTGATTTCATAAATGGAGATAATACTGAATAAATTTACATGCAGAAACCTCAAGGGTTTGTTTCTAATCCATCTTTTGTGTGCAGGTTAAAGAAATCATTGTATGGGCTCAAGCAAGCCCCCAGGGCTTGATATGCCAAGATTGATGGCTTTCTGCTGTCATTGAGTTTTGTTTGATGCAAGTCTGATATTAATGTTTATTTGAAGCTGATTCATGGTTCCTTGATGGTTATTATCTTGTATGTGGATGACCTTCTGATTACAGGAAGTTAAAAGAAAGAGATTGCCTCCTTGAAGGATGCAATGAACCATGCATTTTCTATGACTGATTTGGGGTTGTTGAGCCAATTATTGGGTCTCGAAATCGCTCAATCCAAACATCAAATAAAAGTACATCAGTACAAGTATGATTTATCTTTGTTGAAGAAGTTCAACATGAAATATTGCAAGCCAAGCAAGACTCCCTTCCTTTCAGGAGTTAAGCTTGAAGAAGCAGGTTCTTCTCATATGGTAAATAATACACTGTATAGGCAGTTGATTGGGTGTTTGCTTTACCTTACACACACTCGAACTTATTTTTATTATGCAGTAAGTGTGGCTTCAATATATATGGATCAGCCTCATGAGATCCATTGGAGAGAAGACAAAAAAGATCCTTAACTTTGTTCAAGGAACAAGAACTCATGGGATCTTCTAAAAAGCTAAATCTGATCTTGATTTGATTGGGTTTATTGATAGTGATTGGGCAGGTGACAACATAGATCAAAAGTCAACATTAGGATATGTGTTCATGCTTGATGAAGGACCAATCAGTTGGTCAAGCAAGACACAGAGTGCCATAGCACTCTCATCTACAGAAGCATAATACAAAGGAGTTGTAAATGCAGCAACTCAATGTTTATGGTTGCAGGGGATACTTCATGAGTGTGTCTTCAAATCATAGTTTTCAACTATTATCTATTGTGATAATCATAGTACCATTCAAATTTTCAATGATCCAGTTCAGAGACAGAGAACCAAACACATTGAGATCCATATGCACTACATCAGACAGCTTGTGCATGATGGCACCATTCACCTACTCTTCTGTGCATCTTCAGAACAAGTAGCAAACATCTTAACCAAAGCTTTTTGTGAGAAGACATTCAGAAATATCAAATCACTACTGGGTATTTCTAATCATGCTGTGAAGCATGATTTATGACAATATTTTTAAATTGTGTTTTACTATCCATGTTTAAGGGAGGATTTTCCCACTAGATTTTTGCCTCTTTCCTTGGTTAAATGGACATGCAGTATGTAAAGGGTGACTAAGCCTTGTTGCTAGGCCCTATATTTTTTTGATATTTACTCATAAATTCAAGCTTAAGGGGTGGTGTTAGAATAATCAACCCATAGTTAGCTACCTTAGACATTAATTAATCCATTTTTGTCTTATTTGCCTAGTTTCAGATATTCCACTCTATGCAAGTTGTATTCCACATGTCCTAGAAGTCAAACTTGATAAAAATGAGTCATGGAGCACTTGGGAAACCTCTTGGAAACCATATTTATCATGTCTTCTTTATTCCAGATCCGCCAAAGTGCATATCTTCTTTTTCTGCTAAGTTTCCTCTTTTATTGATAAATAAGGCAAAAGGGAAAGTAAGACTAGGTGTAGTTGACTTTTTTTTTTCCCTCATCATCCTCCATCCTTTTATCCTAATAAATGCATGTATGACTTGTATTTCCATCCCTTATTATCTTTCCTACTTGAATTTTCCAATTCGTGAGCCTCTAAGTGGATTTGGAAACTGCTTTATGCACCTATGGGGGAATTGACTAGATTTCGTAAGCCTAGTAATTATATCATGTAATTATATATTTTATTAGCCTATTACTTCACAAGGTTGGATATTGCACACTTATTCAATACATATTAGTGTTATGCTCCAATTTCAGTCTCCTTTGTTTGTAATTTTGCATGTTTGATTAGCAATTTTGTGAGTGCAATTGTTCAATCACTTGGGTTCAATTTCCACAAATATGAAATCATGACCAAGAAATGATATTCCATAAAATATCAAGTAATGATGAAAATCCATACACAGACCAGAGCTCAGTTTGTATCCCATACAAATACCATGGATTTCTTGAGCAGGCTGTGAGTTGTTTGAGGCTGCTAGAAGTAACCATAACCCTTTTTGAGTGGACTAAGATCTCTGTTGCACTGTTTGAGTGTTTGGGTCTACTTGAAGTGAACTGTAAGGAAACCCCAATTACTAGAGAATCATACCAAGAAACAACAATCCATAAAATATTAGGTAATGATGAAATTCCACACACAAACTAGATCTAATTTTGTATCCCATACAAATATCATGGATTTATTATAGATTAGCACACTCAAAAAATGCAACAAATATATTAGTCTACTCAATTCTAAACTGTGACCTCCTTAGTTGGGCCATGACCTTCTTGGTGCTTCCTAAAATGAATAGTGACCTTATTCGGTCTTCTTGATTTGAACCGTGACCTTCTTGGGTATGGTTGGACTAAAGTGTGACTTGTATAAACTTTCTTGAGAAGGTTATAAGTTTTTTGGGGATGATATAAGTTCACTCCCATAAAAAACATAACAAAAGGGTTAAGGTGCCACACTATGAGGGGGCGGTATCATAAGGACCAATCAAGGATCAACATAAGATCAAGGGTCAACAAGACGGGTCAGGACAAAGTGGTAAAACAACCTCTACAACAACAAGACAAAGGTATTTCAATCAAGGTGGGAGAATAACCCTTTTACCCATAGGACCAAAGTGTACCATCAAGGTGGAGACACAAATCTTTTACACCAAAGATGAAGGTGTCAAACTGTTATATTCTCTCTCGAGGTATATGTTATTTTTTCAAAATTAAGCTAGCATTATTATGATATTTAACTGAGAGAATAACAAGTACAACAATCAAACACAAGAGACAATGAACACAGTGTTTTTCCTCGGGGAAACCATAAATGGAGAAAACCCCGCAACTTCCGTAGAGATAGAATCAACACGAAAATAGTAAAAGCCCAAAATAGTAAGTGATCTCCCGATACCAATAACCTTCTTCTTATCTAGCCCCAGTGTCTTCTCCTTCCTCAACTATGTGCTACACTTGAATGTGTATGAGTTGTGTAATAAATAGAGACTCCAGTTCTCTATTTATACTAATCCCAACATGACTAAAACCCTACCAGGGTCGACTATTGTTCATGAATAAACACCTTATAACCGAAGGTCTGGGGTTACCAATGTCCTCTTAAAACTTGCAGGAAATCAACTTTAAAGTACAGAAAGGAAACAAGGAGATAGGATGGACTCACCCGATTCACGACAGTTGATCCAAGCTTTGTCTTCTCCCGCTCTGCTTCTCCTCCAAAGCTTTCAGGGATGTTTCTCCTACCTGTAAAGAGCAAATCCTCCGAGAGCAAGCTTATACATGTATATAGGACAAGTTAGAAAAATAGTATATAGAGTGCTTAATCATAAATATTCATCAAACCATGATACATGAAAAGTGTTCAATACACATTTGGAATAAGGATTCTTGTTATTAACAATAGTGAATGAGTTAAGGTTACAACCCAACACCTGAAACAAGGACTCCTATGCAACCAAAGGATTCTAAGTTCTGCTGCTCCAAAAACTTCTAAATAGATACCACCAGCATAACTTTTCTCTCCCTAGTATGATTGATTAATACCCTCCCCAAGGCCTTTATTTATACTTAGTGAAATAAGGTAGTTTTGAGGGTTGAGGAGGTTGAGACGGGTTAAGATGGTTATGGTTTAGGGCTTAACAAATCTCAAATAATCATGATTTATTATTTTTAATTTCAAAATAAAGCTTATGTGAGTATTAATACTGGAAACCCGCATATGACACGCGAGTTGCTCTAAGGGAGACCCGCGTATAGATCTGTACGGGGGTTGCAATGACAAATACGCGCGTATAGTACACGACATGCTGTAGGAAAATTCACGTATGTACGTGGGTTGCATATAGGCAAAGTCGCGTACAACAGTTGACATATTAAAAGGTAAAAATGGCAAGCTGGATGGATAATGAATGTATTTCATAAAATGCCCATATATAGTGTTTTAGGCAACCTTCAATCCATAAATGTCCTTTTGTGCACCAACATAGGAAATGTCGGCACTCGGACGGAGAAGTGCCATTTTGGTTGATAACACCGACCTCTACTAGGAGAGTCTAATAACCCTAGTGCCCCAGAACTGTGGGGACTTTAACCTTTACACAATCGGAGGGTTACCCACAATGACTTAACATGACTTGTTTACATTATTGATCCTCTCAATCAAAACATCAGGGCATGACAACATGACTCGATTACATTATAGATACATCCCAAACTAAACATTGGGTTACAAGACATAAGATACATAGATGAATACATTCTGAAGTTAGAAATACATCAACACTCCCTATTAATTAGGAAGGTATTCTTTCGACACAATTTTCAGTATTGGTCTTATTCTCTGTATCAGCTGGATCATCTTGTCATTTGCATCTCAAGTCTTCTGAGTCTTTAAGTCATCTTCATCTTCAAGTCATCTTCATCTTTGGATCTAGATCATCTCTCGATCTGGATCATCATGGGACATCATCATTGGATCTGGATCATCACTGGGCATCATCATTAGATCTAGATCATCACTTGATCTAGATCATCATTGCTGGATCATCATCACTTGATCTGGATCATCACTAGCCATCATCACTTGATCTGGATCATCACTAGCCATCATCACTAGATCTAGAACATCATGGGTGCTATCTCATGATTCTTCTTATCACAGGAAGTTCTACAGAGCCAGCCCTTTTTCATGTTGGTTGTAGGCCTAGCCTCCATGTAGGTATTCTTCAAGACTTATATCTAATCAACACATGATCGAAGAAAGGCTCATCATTTCTATCTGATCAACACATGATCGAAGATAGATACTGCACTTACATCTGATCAACACATGATCAAAGAAAGGCATGCCCAACACTTACATATAACCTACTCGTTAGAAAGGCATGCCCAGCACTCACATCTGATCATGTAGGAACCAATCCTATAATCATATCAGAAAGGCCCAGCACTTACATCTGATCAACACATGATCGAAGAAAGGCTCAACATTTCTATCTGATCAACACATGATCGAAGATATATACTGCACTTACATCTGATCAACACATGATCGAATAAAGGCACTGCACTTACATCTGATCAACACATGATCGAAGAAAGGCACATCACTTATATCTGATCAACACATGATCGAAGAAAGGCTCAGCACTTATATCTGATCAACACATGATCGAAGAAAGGCTCTGCACTTACATTCATCCAGGCTAGAACACATCCTACCACAATGATGAAAGGGCTTGCACTCATATCTGATCGTGGGGGAACACATCCCAACAATCATATCAAAATGGCCCCCAGTCCTCGACTGAGCTACCTGGTAACTGACCAAGTGTCTCCATTCTCCTAGAGAATGGCATTTTCCCTTACATCTGTCCTACTCGACAGAATGGCCAACACTCACATCTGACATGGGAGGAACTTAATCCTTTAACCATGACAGAATGGTTCAGCCCTTACATCTGATCAAGTGGGAACACATCCCTCTATCACATCAGAATGGCTTCTCAGTCCTAAACTGAGTTTTCTTGGTAACTAACCAGGTGCCTCCATTCCTAGAATGGCAGTTTCCCTTACATCTGTCCTACTCGACAAAATGGCCAGCACTCATATCTGACATGGGAGGAACCAATCCTCTCACCATGACAGAATGGCTCAGTGCTTACATCTAACCATGGAAGGAACCAATCCTCTCACCATGTCAGAATGGCTATGGATCTCATCATTTTATCTTGGAGGAAACCTCGATCTAGAGAACACCAAGCTTCTCCCTTAAGTACTCGAACTTCAACCTAGCCAATGGCTTCGTCAATACATCAGCTATCTGTTCCTTTGTCACAACATATTGGAGCTTCACTGCTCCCCTCTGCACCATATCCCTGATATAGTGATACTTGATCACGATATGCTTCGACTTGTCATGGAACACTGGATTCTCTGACAACTTCACGCAACTCTGTTTGTCACAATGTATGCAAGTAGCATCCAAATGGAGATCAAATATATCAGATAGTAGCTTCCACAACCATATTGCCTCACAACTAGCTGAACAAACTACAACATACTCTGCTTCAGCTGTACTCAGTGCCACACAGGATTTCTTCCTGCTAAACCAACAGATCGCACCTGATCCCATACTGAAGCAACATCCTGAAGTGCTCTTCCTATCGATGGCACTGCCTTCCCAATCTGAATCAACATAACCCTCCAGGTTAATCTTTTGATTTGCATTGTACTTGAGCCCATAATCAACTATACCCTTCAGGTACCTCAGAATATGCTTTGCAGCAATCAAGTGAACATGTCTCGGATCTGTCAGGAATTGACTCAAGGTGTTCATAGCAAAGCAAATATTTGGTCTTGTGTTTGTTAGGTACATCAATGACCCAATCATTTGACGATACATCGTAGCATCAACCGACTTTGATAAAGCACCGTTCAATAGCTTTAGGTTTGATTCCATGGGTCTGGCCATAGCCTTGCAGTCCATCATCCCAAACCTCTTTAGGATCTCTACTCCATACTTCCCTTGTCCAAGGAATATTTCATCTGCACTCTGCAACACCTCCATACCTAGAAAGTAATGCATCATCCCTAAGTCCTTCATTTCAAAATCAGTAGCAAGCTTTCTCTTTGTATCAGCAATTAACCCATCCGTACCTGTTGTTAACACTCAGAATGTACCCAGGTTGTGAAAGGTAGATCCCAAGGTAACAACAAAAACCACTTTAGAATGTATTTCTGACCTAATATAGTCAAAGAGGGATCTCTCACTATTTACAAAGTTTTTATACTCAAGATATTCAATCAAAGACACTCAGAAGGTCAAATTTCTGATGGGACAAATAGGACAAGTTTGTTTTAAATATTTGGTAGGACAGTCATGGAGGAGACCATTGGGCAACGGAGTCAACAATCAGATCTGAAATAGGTTGTAGGAGGTAAGGTTTTGAAGGTTTATGATCAGAGGCAAGGTAGGCACCATTTCCTCAGTCTTGAGGTATTAGCAGGTTGATTAGTAGACAAAGGGAGACATTTCATCAAATAGAGAACCTAACTAGGGTGAATTCTACAAGACTTTAGAAGAAAATATTTTGAAAATGCTTGAACAATGGATCTAGAGCATGCAGGATGAATTCTAGCACATAAAAACTAATTCTCAAGAATGAAAGCAAATACAAAATGGAGTGGGAAACAGGATAAACAATCACATAAAGAAATTACTTACTAAAGAAAAAGATGGCACAAGAATCTGTGACATGAAAAAGATTTTACATTCCTCCTCTGCAAATTTCATTCATTTACTGAAAACATGAAGCCATTACAATGTAGAGTCTCTCCGCTCTTGAAAATCCTCCCTAAAACTATAGATTACATTTTAATTTATATAAGAATAACCTCTACCTAACTTTGAATTCAAAACCTAACTGAACTCTAAAAATAGAAATAGTTACAACAACGATTCTCATGCATATCTCTAATGGTGACAGCTGTGTGAAATATGTCAGAGGTTTTTATAATTGGACATGTGTCCAACAAAACCCATGTCTTAATTTCTCCAAAATCATCTCAATATCCTTGAAATATTCCTTTGAAGCTGATGACGCAAATAATAAAATTGTAGATTTCTGGAAAAAAGACTTGTGAAGATATTTTAAATTATCCCAACCTGTGATTACTGTGTAAAAAATGAAGGAGGTTTTTTATTATAGGCCTGTTAGGAATAAAAACCTATCTCATTTTTTTCAAATTAAATTCCATTTGTCCAAATCAATTCTTTGAATTTGATTGCTGAAATAGTCCTTTGGAAAACATGAAAAATGGCCTATACAGCTGACTTTGTTACTGCTAAACCATAGCACCTGTGTGAAAAATGAAATAGGTTATTGTGGATAGATATTGTTTCCCACCTATTTCGACTAGGTGGCAACTTCATGTACATGAAGATGTACATAATTGTACAAATTGTACCTTGGAAAAATCTGAGGATTTTTCACTTCTGCAGGGCAATTGCCCCTTTGTAAAACGAAATGTCCGCTCCCCTGCGTGGGAAAATTAATGTAATTCTATGTGTTAGTGTGGGTCATATGATATGGTAGCCACACCATGGAACTAATTGTTAGGGAAGTCCCCTCATCGAGTTTTTTTTCCCTTTCCAATTAATCTTGTTTTTTAACGATTTTTATTGGTTAGGTTTTTCACTCAAAATCCTCCAAAGTGGTGACAGGCGTTCCAATAATCAAGTCCATGGGGTGGCTAAGGGTTCAAAATTTTATTCGTGACCATGCTAGGCATCTGTATAGAGTCTTGCGGAGTTTTGTTATGTTTTATTTTTATTTATTTTCTAGTTAATTAATTTCACCCCTTGGTGGTTAATTAACTCAGTTTTGATGTAATAATGTAATTGCTCAAGCATTGGCACTTTGTAATAGGGGCTATGAATGCAAGGTAAATTTCTATGAAACCCCCTAAGCCACTGCTTCGAGTCCCATGTCATTCTGACAAAGGATTGAAGAGATAGACCAATTTGGGTCAAGAGGGGTCTATCTCCCCTAGGGAATTATTTAATTTTTCCCTAAGTTAAAATTCACATTATTTGATTTTGAAGTAAAAAATCAAATAATGCCATGGTAATTTTGTTTGGGGGTTGTTAAGCCTAGGAAAATTTGTTTCAAATTTTTCCACCCCCCCATGGCCAAGATATTAATTTTTGAAATTATTTTTAAATTTTCCTAAGTAAAAAATTGGGAAATTTTAAAATTAATTTTAAAATTAAATGAAGGTGAATTTTTTAGCCTAAGTCAAGAGGTTAAATATTTGTTTGAGGACTTAGGCATGACCCAAACCATAAATAAAGGGAGGCGCTAGAGAAGCCATGTCCAAGGGTGAAACTCTTGCTAAGGGGGCGCCAATGGATAGAAGGTTCAAAAGGGGGCATCTAGCATTTCATGGCTCGTGTTTAAGTGGAGAAATCCTATAGATGAGGCGCTAGCAATAAGAGAAGATGCCACATATAGAGGAGGGCACCACATATAGAGGAGGGCGATAGCTTGGAGGAGGCGCCTAGCTCTTGGGCCCACAAAAGTAATCTCAAGAGAGCGTCTTGTTCAAAAACCTATATCTAAGGGTGTAGAATGGCTGAGGCATGGATCAAGCACTCAAGCCATGGATTGAGAAGGCGCCTAGGCTATTTTATTGGTTAAGAGGGGTGCAAAGTCAAAAAACCTAGATCTAGTGGTGGAGATCTAATCTTGGCCATTGATCTTCAAGGGTTTGGGGTTGCTCCTCAACTATATAATGAGGGTCTCACTCCCTCATTGAGATATCTCTCTCATGCTATTGTTATGCTGCTGAAATATTTCCCTCTTTTCCTCTCATATTCTCTCAAGCATTTGTCCCAAGCCTTTTGTTATTGTTGTATTGAATCTTGCCCTAGTTGGGATATAATAGAAGAAATCTTTGGAGGCAAATTGTTGGTTTGGATCTCTTATTTCATGCTTGGATTAGTGAGGTAACCTTGTGGATTTATCAATTATTGTTGCATTTGTTTAGCTTGGAAGCTCCCCACGAAGTATTTTGTGGAGAGACTTGTAGGTATAAGTACTTCTATCTTCATTTGTGAGTAGATTGGTAAGATTCTACAAAGTATTTTGTAGGATTTATTTTTGTGCTCATCTCTTGGCTTACTTGTTGCAGCTCTAATAGATTTGTTTTGCAGGAATCTAAAGCTAAGAAGGGCTCCTCCAAGGGTTTCTTTCTTCAAATTTGCATTTTCGTCCATATTTCTTTCTCTCTCCTAAAACTGAGTTTTATTCACTGTACAGTGAATAAAACCCTTGTTTTAGGGATTTCTTCCATTGTATATTAGTATAGAGTTATAAATATGTTGTTAATACATCATTTGGATGCCCAAAAATTCATTTTTTAAAGTACTAAAACTTCTTTTTCTAAAAATTTCAAGTTCAGATTTTTTCAGTAAATTTTCTGGGTTTTATACTAATCTGTCCTAACTTTCTGTTTTAGTGTTTCTGCAGTAAATTCCAGCAAGTAAAGTTGCTTGTTTGTTGCAGGTTTATGCACAGAAGAGGGGGTTATGCTGCCCAAAATTGCCTAAAAAATCCCTAGAAAAGTTCTGGTCCAAAAGTGGCCAAAAAACCACATTTCTTCTCTTTCTTCTACAAGATTGTAAACCCCAAAAGAGAAGTTCTCTTTAGGGTATTCTCTAAAGCTTTAAAAGCTGCTGTAAATCTATATATGAGTAGTGTAGAGGTAGCCTAGATAACTAGTTTCTTAGATTTATGTTTATGCAAGTTTTATTTCTGTTTACCCACCTTCCCTTAAGGGATTGAAGTGAGGTTAGGTTAATCTTTTTTTTTTTTTTTTTTTCTGTTTACCCACCATCCATTAGAGGAAATTTTGGGTCTAAAATGGGACTTATAAGAAAACGTGCCAAAATAAGTTTTTGTGAGTTGGAATTCAAGAACCAATAGAATTTCAATAAAATAAGTCAACCATAATGGTTGAATTGACATATTTGTCATTAAAAAAAGCTACTTTTTTTGTTCGTATTTTCGACATATCTCATTGTCTTTTTACTCAAATTTCGATCGGGAGAGCTCGTTGGATGCGGAATTTGATTCCACATCCAACGAGTACCCACACTGCATAATTTCGAAGGACCCCGCTACCCCAAAAACAAGAAATACCTGAAAAAATGTGATGATGACATCATCATCACGTTTTTTCAACTATTTCTTGTTTTTGGGGTAGCGGGGTCTGTCAAAAGTATGTAGTGTGGATACTCGTTGGATGCAAAATCAAATTCCGCATCCAACGACCTCTCCCGATCGAAATTTGAGTAAAAACACAGGGAGATATGTCGAAAATACGAACACAAAAAGTAGTTTTTTTCTTTCTTCCTCCAAAATTAATCAATATTATTTTATTATTTTAACTATTATTTTATTATTTTCCTTAGGAGGCCCATTTTAGACCCCAAAATTCCTCTAATGCTCTGTTACAGACCACCATCTCTGTAACAGAGATTGTTGTGCGGTTAGGACATTGTTTAGCTAATTGCATTTTCCTTTAAAAGTAGCTAAATTTAAACTTTATTTTCTGTCAAAAGAGTAACCATACAACCCAGTGATCCAGTTTATCCTCTATCCTACTTGTCATCTCCCTTTAGGGACTTCAATTTGGGTATGAAAAGCAGGAGAGGTGGGGGCTTAGTTTAAATTAGAACAACTTCCTTTTTCTGCTACAAACCTTCACATTTTGCTTTTCAGTCAAAGATCAAGTACCAGCATCTCCCATAAGGGATACCGCCACTACTACATTTCGATCCAAAATCCGACGGTTACTTCCGACGGCGCGTGGATTTTTTCTTTTAAACCTACCAAAAATCAGAAAGTTAATTTTTTTTATAAATTTTGGTCATAAGCGTTGCTTAAGCTACAGCTAGGCTCATAAGCGTCGCTTAAGCGACAACTAGCCTAGCAAGCATTGCTTAAGCGATGGCGCATAAATTGATTAATCATTTAAAAAAGTACATTTAGAAGGAGAAGCATTGTGCATATTGGAGGAGGGCATCAATCCTTAGAAAACATGGGGTTATTGCATTCTTGGATGGATGTTTGGATTTGGATTGAGGTTGCTTGGGACATGACAATGTACACGAAGGGAGAGTGGACCTAGTGAAGTACATGGCTTATGAGGAGTGATGCAATTTATATGGGATTAAGATAAAAAGGTGTGAAGATGCCTTATGTAGTTATATCATTTTGGATCCTTTATTGTGTACGATGTGACGTGGACACCCTACATACAATTAGTCAACCATTCACTTGGGTATTTCAGAAAAAGAAATAAATGGCATTAGGTTCAAGAATCCATAGTTTTGGTCGAGGGAGTGAAGGGGCTGTTTTTTTTTAAACAATTTGTTTCCCAAATTATCTCCTTCCCAGTGTATCTTGGCCTTATTGAGTTGTAGTTTTACCTTATATAACCAAACCTTCCCTCATTTTTCTTAGCACTAGTTATAAGGTATGTTGGATTGTATTTTCAAAAATTTCTTATTCATGCGATTGATTTAGTAATTGGGTTTTAAAGAATCACTCGTGACTTGTCAT
>LPNX010541108.1:372102-387123 GCA_001517045.1 Pseudotsuga menziesii
CATATTTGGATTGTGGACTATATATGGGGATTGTATTTAATGCCCCTTTTGGTCATTTTACTGAACAACAAACTTCAATAATGATAGGCGACATTGGACATGGAAGCAAACCACTTTAAATTGCTTGTGCTTGTGGTGTCACACTTTTTTATTCTGTTTTAAAGAGCCATATTTGTACATAAAGAATTTATTAATAGCAAAATTTCTGAATTTTTTGAACTTGTTGGTTCCAATGTGATTTTAACAACATTAGCAGCATGCAAATTGATGGCTATAACATAGCTGGTTCACCATGGCATGCTCTATGTACCAATAGGATATACTTTTGGAGATGGAATGTTTGAGATAGAACAAGTAAAAGGCGGCAGTCCATATGGTTCTTGAACTTTTGCTGGTGATGGTTCACGCCAGCCAAGCAAACTAGATTTGGAGCAAGCTTTTCATCAGTGAAAATACTTGCTGGCATTACAGAGAAACTAAAGGGGGAAGCCTAATGAAAATACCATTGTTCCTTCATCATTGCTTCAACAACTATTTTCTAATTAAGTGCCCATTTAGCTTAATTCATATTTCCAGTGTTCAGTTCATAGGATATAAACTATTGGGGTTGCTTCACAACAGTTCATATAGCATATAGCATAGTGAAATGGCTCTAGATTATGTTGTGCAATTCTGAATGGTTTTTTAATCTGCTCTAGATCAATGTTAATACGTCACCTGTTTGTAGTTTGAATGACTAGCTGGGCAATGCTACGATTATTATCCAATTGATACTAGAACAGTAATAGATGGGCAGTGTCTTTTGCTTGTACTTATTACTTGCTTAGGAGTTTTATGTTTGCTAGGTCATTTGTATGAATAATGAACTTTTTTCTGTCTACTCTTTATGTTGGTTTGTAGAAGGACTTGTACATTTGCACTTTGTAAATTTGAAATACATTGTTCTTAAATTGGGTATGAAGTCACGCAATTGTACAATTTGTATCCAATGTAAGAATATTGATGTATGAGACTGCCTTGTTTGTGGGACAAGAGATCCCTTCCATTCAGCAATTTCATAGCTGAGTAGTCTATCCACCCCACTGTAGTATGCGACGCCATTAGATGCACTTGACTTCGTGTTGCACTTGCACCTAAGTAATTTGCACAGCTGAACTTGTCACACTAATGGACTCTAAAGTTACCCCTACCATGTGCACTGTGTCCATGGCACAACTTGACTTGACACTCCAGTGTAATGTTTGAAAAATTATGACATTCTGAAAGCATCAAATTTGAAAATATCTGAGTTAAATTATGTAACTTGCAGGATACTTTAACAATCCCAGTGCAACTAAAAGTACAATTGATGAGGAAGATTGGCTGCATACTGGAGATATGGGCTACTTTGATGAGGATGGAGGCTTATATATTGTGGATCGTATCAAGGAAATAATCAAATTCAAAGGATACCAGGTAATCCATCATATCCTTATGTGGAAAATATGGAAAGGTTAAAATGTGTAACTATTTTTCTGTCCTATAAATAAAATATACTTATTATTCATCTTGAAGGCATTATCTGGTTTTGTATTTAATCTTTTTTTTAGGGTTAGTCTAATATGTATATGAATACCTAGATACAATTTGCACACATTCTACTTTACAACATAAATAATATTTCAATTTTAAGTGTTTATACAATTTGCAAATGTGTATTATTCAAGTTTGGAATGACTTATAACTCATCTCTATCTTTTCTAATTTCATTTCAGGGCATGGTTTGTGTGCTATTATCTAGCTGCAAAATAATGAATGGAAATTGTTTATTTTTATGGGTGCATCTTCTTTCGATTTTTCTTCTTTTAGTTGTTGCTATCAAAGTTTTTCCTTGGGAGCACTTTATTGAATTTTTTTTCTAATGCGCATTTTCTCATGCTTTCAGTAGTTCCCTTTCATGAATGTTGTAGTTGTGCACTCAGTATTTCATATTGATTGTATATGAATGATTCGGGAAGTTGCCTACGCAAATAAACAATATTTATGTTTGAAGCTTCTCATGAAATTCGATAGCCTTCGGCTCTTGCAGATGCAAAGCTTTGGAGTCCTTGTTGAGCAGAATTTGAATGGTCAGCAATTTTTCCCAACAATTGGGGACAATTCGTTAAAATTTGGCACTCCTGGTGCTTCTACTGTGTATGGTACTTGTGTATGGTAGTAGAATAATATTTTCACAAGATAGAGGTTATATCATGCTTGTTTGATATTTCCCAATAATTTTATGAGCTGATTCCTTGTATGAATGCCTGCAGTTTGACAGCAGTAACGTTGCTTTTGGAAAAGTATGAAATTGATCCAAAACAAATTGGTCGCTTGGAAGTTGGCAGCGAAACTGATATTGACAAGAGAAAGTCAATAAAGACTTGGTTGATGCATATGATGAACATGTGATGGGAAACCATGCAACGAGGAGCTCAGAAAAAAGTTTGTTCAGGTTCCCTGTGTTTTCTTTGCTCACAATTCCTCTAAACTTTGTCAGAGTTCCAAGTACAGACTCTATAAGCTTAAAGCTAGCTCCTAGCTTCCCCAACAGCTCTTCCTGCTTTGACTTGTCATAACCTGCTTGAAGCAGCAAATTTAGTGAAAACAGGGGAAGGAACCCTAGCAAATTTAGTGAAACTTGTAAAATCTACTCTCAAAACCTAAAATGTTGCAGAGCTCCAGCCTCGTATCAAAAACCTTCAAACTCTCAATGAAAGAGCACTGAGCTTAATTCTGCTCAGTACTAATCGTATGGATGGATCTTTGGATAAGGTTGGGGGTGAAGAAATGACTAGAGGAAGGGGTGGAGGAGACGAATTAGGGTAGAAGGTCAGGGGAATCATACAGTGAGGGGGCATGGTTCAATGTTGGCTGATGGTTGTTTGTGTGGGAGGAGACTGGAACCAAGTCAGGAATGGGAGTTTTTGTTGCATTACATCTCTATAGAGAAAATCAATAGTGACAAGATTAGGTCAAATGTCTTATGTTCTTACCTTGATATGGTTTCGAGTCTTAAGAGGTTAAATCGTCCATGTATTAGGCTCAACCATAGTCTGTTCTTGGTATTTTTAGGGTTCAAACTTCAAACATCATGCTATTCTGGCTGAATTGAAGAATTATTCAAAGAATTTAGTTTGTGTTAGTGTTAAAATGTTTGAAGTAAAGTGCACGAGTTAAAAAAATGGCCCTGCTCAGCAATTGTTTAGGGCCTAGGTTAATTTTTTAAATTTCTGTCTAAAATTTCTTCTTGTGCAAAATACTCACTTGAGAAGACAATTTCATAACATGGGAATTTTATGAGAGATAGCAGCCTTCATTCTTTACTGCTGGACTGAAATAAATCATGTTCATAGGTGTAAAGGGGTTCTGTGTAGGCAATGAAATCCCTTTTGTGATTTCCTGGTGTTAAACACACAAGAAACATTGCAAGAATATGTTTATGATCTAAATCTACAGCGTAGAATTGCAGGTTTAACTGATGGATGCCTCTCTTTAAGAGTGCCTTGCCTTCACAGGATGGAAAGAAAAAACAAGGAGTCTTGGTTTGGCAATAACTGTTGGTGAAATATACTTTCCCTTGATTTCTAACTGAATATTGTGAATGGACTTACTCGCATTACAACAAGTGATTAGGTGAATGTAACAATGGTAATTAGTCATGTAACTGATTAAGGGAATACGGTAACTAGTACCAACCATATCACTTAAGTAGTAGCTCTAGTTAATTAAGCTGGATAGGTATCATGCTTGAACAACCTTACCAATACTGCACTACACATGCTTTTTATTTTTATTTTTAAAACAGTCACAAGCGTCGCTTAAGCGACGGTTCCAGATGTCGCTTTTCCGACGCTTATTCTTAATATCCGTCACTTATCCGACGGTTTTGTCTATCGCTCTTCCGATGCTTATTTTAATATCCGTCACTTATCCAACGCTTATAGATGTCACTTTTTCGATGCTTCTTCTTAATATCTGTCGCTTATCCGACGGTCGTGTTGTCGCTTAACCGACGGCATAAAGGTTATTTTCTTAAAAAACTTTCACTACCGTCGAAGAAAAGCTGTCGCTTAACCGACGCTTTACATTTAACCGATGGTTACTTAGGTGTCGCTTAACCGACGGTTAATCAGGTGTCAGATAACCGACGACAGGTTTCCAACGCTTAAAAAAAAATCAAAGTGTCGTACATGCAACAGGGAAGTGTCAAAAATCCGACATGACAGCCGTCGGATTTTTGGTCAAAATGTAGTAGTGCGCTTGGTTGATCTTGTTGATAGTATAAAATTAACCTTGCATGTTAATCACCAAGACTTAAAATTTACCCCTAAAATTAACCAACAACAAATTTAGCCCCTGTTCCTCTACTCGGTTATCACCCTTCGGGGTACTCACGAGATACGACAGGGGGTAGAGGAGTTTAGTTTAATAGGCATCCATCTTACTAGTTTTTTCCGATTGATTAAAAACAGTGACCTCGGAAGCTACTTGGGGTAGAAGACCATGGGGGGTCTCTAGGAATTCTACGTCCTCCTTGTTGAGCACTGGAGCATTGGGGTTTGACCTGGGAGCTACAGGTGGACTTGTTTCCACTGTTTTGAGCACACCAGCATTCCTTCTTTGACTTGAGAAATACTAGATTGGGGTAATCACACCACTGGTTCGAAAACTAAACTTCAAGAGGAACAACTTTAATAAAATCTACCTAAAATGAACCAAGAGACATTGCAAAACCGGTTCTATAACATTTTCATTTCAGCAACATTTCACTCCAATATTGCACTTGTTTCCTTTCATTTGTTGTTGCACATGCAAAGAAACCCTAATAATTTTTTAACTTGTGGATATTAATCAATTGGTTTACCTTTTTTCTGCTATTTATCTGAGCATTGTCATCATCAATTTTATTCATAACATTATTGCTCAAATGTGATTACATGATTTTTCATTTATCTTGATAATATTGTTTATAAATATTTCATAACTGTGTATATTATTCATAGTTTGTTTTTCATCTCATTGCTAGATAACTTAACCTGTGGGATAATTAAACTAGACTGCATCCATTGAAAGTTGCATTCTCTAACTCCATTACTTAGGCACTGGTTATATTAAAAGGATTGACTATCATTAAAATATTGCATCTTGCATTGGTTTGACTGTCATCTCTCAAAACCTTGGCCTCACACCTTAATAAGATCCCTTTAATTTGTAGTTAATTAATAAATCTGGAACTTAGTCTTCCATAGGGACTTCCCCCCTTGGCTCTGTTGGGATCTTTCCTAAACAGAGGAGTTGTGGAATGTGGTGACAGTGGTCCCCAGCTCTCGCTTGCCCCCAAGGACACACATAGCAGGTTGTGACTTTCCTGTTCCTTAAAGTGTGAATTAGGCGGCAACATCTTTGGCGCCGTTGCTGGGGACAAGTCATTTGTCCTTGGTCTGACTTAATTAATTAATTTCTTGTTTTGAATTCTTCAATTCGTTAATAAAATTCTTTAATTAAATTTAATAAATTATTTACCCATATTAGAGCTATCTTTTTCTCCAAGTGGCGACTCCACTTCAAAATATAGTGAGGTATTCTACCCAGAGCCATTCAGGTGGTCTACTCAACTCCCTCACCGAGCCTGAAAGGGTATATAGGAGGAGGTTGAATAGACTTGCTCCCCATAGACTCCTTGCAAATCTTGGAGAAGAGGCTATCTATGATATCCATTTGTTGTTTGCCCAAAACAACCAACCCTCACCGATGGATGATCTATGCAAGCCATGTGATTTCTCTAACATCGTTGGTTATCCTCATGATTTGCCAGATAAAGCTATAGAAAAGTTACCTTCCTTTCAAGGTAATAATGCCATCAGTGCCAAGTCTCACATCACCAAGTTCAACCAGTGCATTGCCAAGTGGTGTAATGCTCATAACTATGAGGATGTCAAGATGAGGTTGTTTGTTTTGTCTTTGGAGGATGATGCCATGGAATGGTTTGAAGATCAGAATGACAATAAGTTCAAAACTCTTAAAGAAATCACTGAAGCATTCAATGATAGATGGGGTGATAGAATGGATAACCATTTCTTGTTGGCAGCCTTGCATACTAGTCATAAGCAAGAGAATAAGACCATGGAAGAGTTTAATAAAAGGTTTAATGACTTAGTAAAAAGCCTCCCTGCAGACATCAAGCCCCAAGAAGCATCTCTCTTGATTTATTACATCCAAGCATTTGAAGGAGAAATGAAATATCAGATAAGGGATAAGGAACCTGCAAATCTTAAGGATGCACAGGAAAAATCTATCAAGATAGATAAAAACATGCAAGCTGCTGGTAAATCTAATATTCCTGGGTTTTCAAGGGGTAGTTCGTCAAAGGATAATAAAGTAAAAAAGGTTAAGTTTGAAAACCAATAACCTCAAGGTGAATCCATAGATAAGCTCACCCAATTGATTAAACAAATGGAGTTGAATCATGCTAATCAGCTAGCTGCCATGTAGGCAAACCAGACAGCATTACAAAACAAGGTAGTTTCTTTGGAAAGAAACAGAGGAAATAATTTCTATCCAAACAAGCCAAATGATAGGTGGAAAAACCAAAGATGGCCCCCACCTCAAGATCAAAGGCCTCCTAATCCTCTAGATTCTACCAATGTGGTTGACCATCAAGCTATTCCATATTGTAGGCCTTGTGGGGATTTTCATGAAGAAAACACTTGTCAAGTCTTTTTGCAAATCATAAGTGATAAAATGAATGAAAAAACATAGAATGAACAAGTAAACATGTGTGGGAAGAAGTATGATATTGGCACGCATGAATGGATGGATCTAGTTGAGAATAGTCAAAGTGTTGAATCAATAAATGAAGTAGCAGAAGCAGCTTTTGGCCCTAAGCCTAGTGAGCAGCAAGTGTCAGATTTCTATAGGTGTAGAGGAATGACTTACCAAAGAAATGGTAAGAAGAATCAAAGTCAAGAAACAACTCCAACCAATGTTCCTAAGGTACCTCCTCCCCCTCCTATTTCAATTGCTCCTAATACACAATTAAACATTGATCGAGGAGGTTTGTTAAATAATGCTAAGATGTTGGTTCCTGTAGCAGAAATCATGAAGATCTCTTCTCAAAAGGGAAAATTACTCAAAGCTATAGAAGAACCTTATCAGAATATTGTTGACAAAGCCATAGCCTACCATGATGCACTTGTCATTCTTCAGAGTATGGACAAAGGAAATGAAAAAAACCAGCCTTTCTTCCTCTCGTTGTTAGTAAACAATCATGTTCTACACAACTACATGTTAGATTCAGGGGCTAGCTCAAATGTGATGACTAAAAAAGTTATGGAACAATTAAATATAAGGATCTCAAGGCCTTATCATAACATTTGTGCAATGGACAGTAAGATGATTGAAGTATGTGGTTTAATTAAAGGCTTACAAGTACACTTAGCAGCTTTTCCAGACATTCAAATAGAAATGGACATAGTAGTGATAGATGTCCCAGATGCTTGGGATATGTTACTCTCAAGAAAAACTGGAGCAGACTTAGGAGGAAATATTCAAATGGACTTGACTTATGCCACCATTCCAACTCTTGAAGGGAATTTTGTTAGATTGAATCGAGAGTTGGAGATGAGACACCATGTAGAAGACCCAAGAAATCCAAGCAATGAATTAAAGTATAAAACTTATGACTTGGGAAATTATGCAATTTTGGCTAACTCTTTGGGACCTATTGAAGAATAAAATGAAGATGAAAGAGTTAATCAAATTTGGCATATGCACTTTGATGGGGCCTTCTCTAGAACTGGTAAAGGTGCAGGCATAGTTATTGATTCCCCTTCTCATAAGGAATTCAATTTTTCCTATAGACTAGAATTTAATGCAACCAACAATGTGGCTGAGTATGAGGCCTTGCTCCTTGGTTTAGAGGTGTGTAGAGATAAGGGTATCAAGAAGTTAGAGGTCAAAGGTGATTCAGATTTGATCATTTCACAGGTTAATAAACAATTTGCTTGCAAATTAGAAAGGTTAAGAAGATATAGCGATGCAATTTTGGATTTGGTTCCATGCTTTGATCACATAGAATTTATTGCAATTCCTAGAGAAATTAATGCTAAGGCAGATAGACTTGCAGTTGCTACTTCCACCCTTCAGAGACCACCAGAGTTAGTAGATGAAGAAATTAAAATGGAAGTTATCTTCAGGCCTTCAGTTCCAGATAATGTAGATAATTGGCAGGTCTTTGATGATGATAAACAAGTGATTAAGTTTTTGAGTAATATAGGAGAATTTGCTGACTTTCACATTAGTGAAGAGGAACAAGGTTGTTATTATACAAAAGAAAGTCAAAAGCTTAATCCAGCCCCTAGGAAAGTTATGTCTTTATAAAGGGCATTTGATAGAGAAGATGGCCATAAACCTAAGGAAGAATCAGGTACAAAGCCAAGTGATTACATAGAGGTAAACATAGGCACAAAGGAAGAACCTAGGATGGTTAAAATTGGGAAATCAACACCCAAAGATGAAAGAAAATAGATTATTAATTTACTAAGGGAATATAGGGATGTTTTGGCCTTCACATATGACGAGCTTAAATTCTATAGGGAAGATGTGATTCAGCACACTATTCCACTTAAAGAATAAGCCAAACCATTTAGACAGAAACTTAGGCAAATAAATCCTAAGTTGGCCCCCTTAGTACAACAAGAACTTCAAAAGATGTTGAAAGCTGGACTAATAGCCCACACTAGACATTCTGCTTGGTGCTCCAATTTGGTAGTGGTTAGAAAGAAGAATGGTCAAATCAGGTTGTGTGTGGACTTCAGAAATCTAAATATTGTGTGCAAGAAATATAATTATCCCCTCCCTAAAATGGAAACTTTATTGCAAAGAGTAACAGGATCTGGTATGATTTCAATGCTTGATGGTTTCTCTGGTTATAACCAAGTCAGAGTCAGAGAAGAAGATAGGCACAAAAAAACTTTTAAACTCCTTGGGGAACCTTTGAATATATAAGAATGCCTTTCGGTTTATCTAATGCTGGAGCTACTTTTCAAAGAGCAATGGACTATGCTTTCAGAGGTTTAATTGGGAAAATTATTGAAATTTATCAGGATGATCTAACGATTTTTTCTAAGGATGGGAAAAATCACATAGGGCATTTAAAACAGGTTTTTGAAAGATGCAGAGAGTTTGGGATCTCGTTAAATCTATCCAAGTCATTTTTTGGGGTTACTGAGGGAAAATTACTGGGTCACATAATTTGCAAAGAAGGTGTCAAAATAGATCTAGAAAGAGTTGCAGCCATTGCCAAACTCCCCCTGCCTAATACAAAGAAAGGCCTCCAATCCTTCTTTGGTACAATTAATTTCCTTAGGAGATTTATTCCTAATCTAGCAGAAGTAACTAAGCCTTTGAATAAGTTGCTTAGAAATGATGTCAAGTTTCAATGGGATGAAACGGGAAAAAGAGCTTTCCAACAAATAAAAGATGCATGTGGCCAAGCTCCCGTATTAATCAGCCCAGATTACACTAAATAATTCTATCTTTTCTCCTTTGCATCTGAAGACACCATTGCTGGTGTTTTACTACAGAAAAATGACCAAGGTCAAGAACAACCCATAGCATACATGAGCAAAATTTTAAGAGATTCAGAATTAAAATATCATATAATAGAAAAACAGGCTTATGCCTTGGTAAAATCTCTTAAGCATTTCAGGATTTTAATAGGGTATGCCAAAGTAATTGGATATGTTCCTAGTACAGCAATTAAAGATGTGTTAACTCAAGAAGAAGGCCTAGGTCCGAGAAGTAGATGGGTTGCTAAAATTCAGGAATATGATTTAGAAATCAGGCCCACTAAATTAATCAAAGGACAAGGATTAGCTAAGATGTTGATAGAAAGTAATGAGAAGGCTTTGGGTTTGGTTGATTAGAATATGGTTTGTGAGATTGGTGTTCCAGATTCATCCCCGAATTTGTTAAAGCTTGAGCAAGTTGAATGGTATTCTGATATTATTTTTTTTCTTAAAAACTTGACTTGCCCAAGTCACCTTGTTGGTCATAAGAGAAGAGCCTTAAGTCTCAAAGCATCCAAGTATATCTTAATTAAAGATGGTTTAGGATGGAGGAATACAAATGGGATTATCCTTAGATGTGTGGACGAGAATGAATCTAAAAAACTAATGGATGACTTTCATAATGGTTTTTGTGGTGGTCACTTTGCTGCTAGAACCACCACCCATAAGATTCTTAGAGCTGGATATTATTGGCCCACCATATTTTCAGACGTACATCAGTTTGTGAGGAAATGTGAGCCTTGTCAATTGTTTACTGGAAAACAAAAGTTAGCTTCCCTTCCCCTTCAGCCAGTTGTTGTAGAAGCAACTTTTCAACAGTGGGGTTTAGACTTTATAGGGAAGTTTAAAGATAATTCAAGTAATGGGTTTTCATGGATTATAACAGCTACAGATTACTTTACTAAATGGGTTGAAGCCATTCCCACTAAATCAGCGAATGAAAAAGTAATCATGGATTTTCTTGAAGATAGGATAATAACAAGATTTGGAGTGCCTTCAAAGATAGTAACAGATAATGCTAAGGCCTTTTGTTTAGTAGAAATGTCTGCATTTTGTTTGAAGTATGGCATTATATTATCTCATGCATCAGATTATTATCCTCAAGGAAATGGTCAAGCAGAGTCTAGTAACAAAAAATTAATGACCATAGTCAAGAAAATTGTAGGGGATAACAAAAAGTCTTGGGACAGTAAAATAAAGCATGCTTTATGGGCTGATAGAATAAAAAAGAAAGCATCTACAGGAAAAAGTCCTTTTGAGTTGGTATATGGTGTAGAAGCACAGCTACCAGTTCACCTTACCCTGCCAGTGTATCAGTTGCTCCGAGAGTTTGACATAGAAGAGTCTGCACTTCAAAATAGAATAAATCAGTTAGTGGAGTTGGATGAAATAAGGAGAAAATCCTATGAGTAGAACTTCAAAAGTCAAGAAAAGACAAAGAAATCCTTTGACAAATCGTCTAGACAGAGAGACTTCAAAGTGGGGGATACAGTTGTCCTATGGGACAAAGGCAGAGAAAATACAAGGAAGCATGGGAAGTTTGACAGCCTATGGTTAGGCCCTTATGTGATCAGATCAGTTGCAGGTCCAAATTCTTTCAACCTGAGTCACTTGGATGGTGAGCCATTGAACATTCCAAGGAATGGTCAACAACTCAAGTTTTATTACACATAGAGTCAACGTAGTGTCCAAAGGGACACTCTTCTGTAACGTATCTCTAACCCTTTTCCTTTGCATTTCTTTAAAGTTTTGTATTATTTCATTGGTTCATTCATTATGCATATAGATGTGAGTAATTGTATGTCTATTTCATTTTGTATAGCAATTTAATTTATTTATATTGTTTATTGTTTATTTATTGGTCTTTGCTTAAGGACTTATGTTGGTTATTGGTGAGAATCTGTGGTTGCAGGAGTCTGGAGTTATCATGCGCTCTCCGATGATCGAACACATGTCCCCTAGTTGGATCCAGATGTTGCCCACCTATTTCAACTAGGTGGCAACTGATTGTTAGGGAAGTCCCCTCATCGAGTATTTTTTCCCTTTCCAATTAATCTTGTTCTTTAACGATTTTTATTGGTTAGGTTTTTCACTCAAAATCCTCCAAAGTGGTGACGGGCGTTCTAATAATCAAGTCCATGGGGTGGCTAAGGGTTCAAAATGTTATTCGTGACCATGCTAGGCATCTGTATAGAGTCTTGCGGAGTTTCGTTATGTTGTATTTTTATTTATTTTCTAGTTAATTAATCTCACCCCTTGGTGGTTAATTAACTCAGTTTTGATGTAATAATGTAATTGCTCAAGCATTGGCACTTTTTAATAGGGGCTATGAATGCAAGGTAAATTTCTATGAAACCCCCTAAGCCACTGCTTCGAGTCCCATGTCATTCTGGAAAAGGATTGAAGAGATAGACCAATTTGGGTCAGGAGGGGTCTATCTCCCCTAGGGAATTATTTAATTTTTCCATAAGTTAAAATTCACATTATTTGATTTTGAAGTAAAAAATCAAATAATGCCATGGTAATATTTTTTGGGGGTTGTTAAGCCTAGGAAAATTTGTTTCAAATTTTTCCACCCCCCCATGGCCAAGATATTAATTTTTGAAATTATTTTAAAATTTTCCTAAGTAAAAAATTGGGAAATTTTAAAATTAATTTTAAAATTAAATGAAGGTGAATTTTTTAGCCTAAGTCAAGAGGTTAAATATTTGTTTGAGGACTTAGGCATGACCCAAACCATAAATAAAGGGAGGCGCTAGAGAAGCCATGTCCAAGGGTGAAACTCTTGCTAAGGGGGCGCCAATGGATAGAAGGTTCAAAAGGGGGCGTCTAGCATTTCATGGCTCATGTTTAAGTGGAGAAATCCTATAGAGGAGGTGCTAGCAATAAGAGAAGACACCACATATAGAGGAGGGCGCCACATATAGAGGAGGGTGCTAGCTTGGAGGATGCGCCTCGCTCTTGGGCCCACAAAAGTAATCTCAAGAGGGTGTCTTGGTCAAAACCCTAGATCTAAGGGTGTAGAATGGCTGAGGCATGGATCAAGCACTCAAGCCATGGATTGAGAAGGTGCCTAGGCTATTTTATTGGTTAAGAGGGGTGCAAAGTCAAAAAACCTAGATCTAATGGTGGAGATCTAATCTTGGCCATTGATCTTCAAGGGGTTGGGGTTGCTCCTCAACTATATAATGAGGGTCTCACTCCCTCATTGAGATATCTCTCTCATGCTATTGTTATGCTGCTGAAATCTTTCCCTCTTCTCCTCTCATATTCTCTCAAGCATTTGGCCCAAGCCTCTTGTTATTGTTGTATTGAATCTTGTCCTAGTTGGGCTATAATAGAAGAAAGCTTTGGAAACCACTTATACTATGAAATGAGAACTCGACACAGTTCTCTTTTTTCTCTCTCCTAATTTTAGTAGCTATTTTTACCCCCGTTTCAAAAATGGTTGATGCCAGTATCACACATTTTCATTTTCAGACATTTTTTGGGGCCTTTGAATTATCTTTGTTGTAAAATATTTTTAATTTCTATTTTCAAGTGTGTTTTTTGAAATTTAACAAAATAACATACATTTTTAAGCAATTTATAATGAAAAACATATACATTTTATGATTTTTTCTATAAAATAAGACATTTTTATGTACAAAATAAGGCATTTTTATTGACAAAATTGTAAATAATTCCATAAAATAAAGACATTTAAAACCATTTTCAATGAATTTTCAGAGAATTTTTCTCTAAAAATGATCATATTTCATATTAGTTATCTAAAAGTCACGACTCACATAAAGTCGAGAAAAAATAAACAAATTATTTGTAAAAAACATATTAAAAACATTATATTTAGAAATTTTATTTCTAAAATAAAGTCTGAAAGTCAAAACATTACTAATATATCTGATCAAAAAATTGTCAAAAATTGTCAAAATTAACATTTTCTTCAAAACATGAAACTATTCAACAATATCATGCATGCCAAATTCTTCATCGACATTGGAATTTTCTGGAGCTTGAATTTCCTCAGGGACATCAATGTCTTCTTCCATTGGGTCTTCTATGTCTACAAGATCCCATGGGAGTTCTTCTATTCAAAATTTTGTTTCGAGCCGTAGTAAGCTAAGTCTATTATCTATGTTCTCTTTGTGCAAAGACAATAGACTTCTATGTGTAATCAGTAGTAATATCAACTTTTCTTGTTTTGTGGTTTTTTCCTATAATGAACAATCACTAAACTTCGTAGAAACTTTCTCAGTAATTATACCATTGTTTGATTAATAAAAAACATAACCATTCTTGTCAAAAGAAATAAAAAATAACAAAAAAAAATATTATTCTAAAAATAACATATAAAATAACCATGTTAAAAAAAAACAAATAAGAAAAGTACGTAAAAAAAAAACATCACGCGTTGCTGGTCGTCCGATTGGTGCAAATGGTCGGGTAGAAAGTTTACTCCTATGTTGTATTAGTACCTTAGTCATGTACTAGTGCACTATGCAGGTCAATGGTTAAATACATAGCGAGTTCTAGTGGATGACTAATATTTTTTTTTGTCTTTCACCAGCATGATGCATTGTTGACAATGAGTTACATCAATCAATCAAGCGGTGCCAACTCAATGGTGTCCAAGGTGTACAACTTCCACAACATGTGAAAAGATGTGTATCCACTACATCACATTGCACATTGTATGATGCATCAAGCCTAATATAACATGTTGCAGCGGTGCCAACTCAATGGTGTCCAAGGTGTACAACTTCCACAACACGTGAAAAGATGTGTATCCACTACATCACATTGCACATTGTATGATGCATCAAGCCTAATATAACATGTTGCAAGTTTGTATTGTGTAGCCACGATGTTGCACTTGAATTCAAGTAGTTTATGAAGGCTTCATTTCATTTAAAATTGATGAAAGCACTTCAATTATTTATATATACAAAAACACATATATTATGCATCGATGGAATAATAAAACCTTATGCACCAAGAATAAAAGTGAGAGTTAGTTCTCCAATCTAATAGCATGAAACCAAGGATATTTAAGTAAATTAATACTTTATACCTCTAAGACTTATATTACCAATAATTTAATGATTTCCTATTTTTCCATTGAGTGTGCAAGCAAGCAACCATACATCTATGCGAGTGTATTTGAGAGTGTGGAAGGATCTTATAAAGAAAATAGTAGTTATGAAGAGAGCAAAGGCAGGCTTATATCACTTGCCAGCTAGATGTGTAGGTAGAGGTAATCCAACGGAACACGCATGGGTTGCTTTGACGCTGGTCGAATTTGAGGCTGGAAGATGAAATGGAACGGGAATATTTCTTCCTCAAGCGAACTATTATTTTCTTACTCAACTATACCGATAGCCTTCCTTTACGCTCATGATTCCAGGCATTCATTTTGAAGAATCATGGTTCA
>LPNX010541154.1:5462-85425 GCA_001517045.1 Pseudotsuga menziesii
ATCACCAAAATTGGGAAAAAATTACACTAAAATCCGGCACTAAATTCGACGCTAAATCCAGTTTTTGTTGTAGTGAACTTTCTTTCTTTTGCATAATATATTGCTCCAAATAGCTATTTGGCTGGGGGCGTGGACTGTTTCCCTCTCGAGGGTTTTAACCACATGACAAACATTGGTGTATTGATCTGTGATTCATTTGTGTAAAGTGGTTGCTCTTGGTGTTCGGTCCTTTGGGAGTACCCTGTGTACCCTCACATTTCACAATTGGCAATGACAACAAAATTGGGATTAAAATATAAAGTGAGAAGTAGTATACCATATTTTCTCACCTATAATATTTTACTAACATAGCCACTTAACTTGTGGTGGGTGAATGTGGATAGCCTAGAAGTGCTACATTCCACCTTTTCTTTTAGTTATTCATGCATGAACTAGGGGTTATCCATGAATCAACTACCACTTAGATAGACATATACATATAATTATTTCAAATTTGGAATATTATCATAAAATCAATCAGTAAACTAGACTTATTTGATCCTCTCTCAATCTAGGAAAAACATAAAAAATAATCCACCCCAAATTCTAAAATATACACACCTTTCCATATAAAAAATAAATGAAACATTATGAAAAATATTATACCATATTATCTCAACTATAACCCTTATAGTAAGTTAAACATTATATTGATTTCTTCAAAATTTATAAGCAATGGTTGGCCTAAAATAACATTATTCTCTTATAGTAATCTCATAAAATAATATTGTTCTCTTATACTAATCTCTAGATAATTTTTTTTTACAAATCATTGGAATATATGTCCAATTTAGAAATTGAATATTTGGTCTAAAATAATATTATTCTCTTATAGTAATCTTATAAAATAATATTGTTCTCTTATACTAATCTCTACATAATATTTTTTTTAAATCATTGGAGTATATATTCAATTTAGAAATTGAATATTTAGGTAAACTGTCCACCTTGATTATGAAGCCCAATAGAGTGGAAACATGGAGTGAGGGCCCTACATATCCACCCACCCTTGGACTTTCTTGTAACTTAAACAACACTATATTCAATTTAGAAATTGAATATTTAGGTAAACTGTCCACCTTGATTATGAGGCCCAACAGAGTCGAAACATGGAGTGAGGGCCCTACATATCCACTCACCCTTGGACTTTCTTGTAACTTAAACAACACTATATTCAATTTAGAAATTAAATATTTAGGTAAACTATCCACCTTGATTATGAGGCCCAACAGAGTCGAAACATGAAGTGAGAGCCCTACATATCCACCCACCCTTGAACTTTCTTGTAACTTAAACAACACTCAACCACTCAAGCTAAGGACCAAGCTAATTTATTATATTTAACTTATCTTACATTTATATTTTATATTTTAAGATCAGACCCATTACATCTACATCTACTTTTGTTAAAAATGAATATAACTTGAAAATAATATTAAAACTGAAGAATTTACTAAAATTTATAATATAATAATTATTTTTGAAGCGCGCGCGACACATGAGAAAAGAAAAACTTGTCAATATCAAAGTGGCTCCTGTCTATCTCAAAGTGGCCGTCGTCGTTTGCTGCGGATCGGGGTTCAAGCTTCTCAAGAGAGAAGACTAGGCTGCTGGATTGGATTGATATCAAAGTTGGCCCGCCGATAATGGAATTGCCAGAGGGAAGAAGGTATAGTCCCGAGGAATCAGTACATATTTGGGGTTTCATTGAAATGGCATGCATGCCTATGAAGATCCTACGTTTCTAGCAATTATAACACATTGACGTGTAACAATTATAAATGTAAATTTCAGCGGCCTCTCTCAATCTCCAACTCTCGAATAACTTAGTTAGTGAGTCAACCAAAAAAATGCTAAATGCTATTGAGAAAATAAGGCATAATATATAATTGTTACATGATTGAAGCTTACGAGGTATACAAATATAAGAAATTAAGCGATATGCTTTTGTTCATATCGTCACATAATGATTTATGTGGCTAGTTGTTCAACATGGTATAGTTTTTTATGTACACATAATTATGTACTTTTTGTCCCAAATTTAACCATCTATAAATATATATATATATATATATATATAACTTAATATCCTCTGAAAAATATAAATAAATAAAGAGAAGATAAATTCCATATTTTTATGTTTTTTAAATTATTGGATAATTAACCATGTGGTAGTTTTCTCAACTAAGAAAAAGTTCTCCAAAATTACCCTCCTATTTTTCTCTTTGTTCTCTCTTCGAGTTTTGAGTTATCAATCTTAGACTAAACGTGCCATAAAATTACAATTCCTATTGCAATATAACAAACAAATATATATTCTTTACAATCTGATCACCAAGGATTGTGAATGAAGCACAAGCTTTTTTAAATTGTGAATACCTTTCTAACAATAATTTGCTTAAATGTTGAGAAAATCAAGGCATGTCATAAAACTAAGAATAATAGTGTTTGAACATGTTGATTGAGAATAGGGACTTGGAGCTGAAGCTTGGACAAGGCAATGATTTTTATATTTCACCCAAGAAAGCCTTTGATATTAGAACACATTGATTCAAAGTATAAACCCAGAGTGATGCCGAGCGATGTTCTTGATATTCCACCCAATAAAGACTTTGATACTCCACTCTATGATGAAATTGACGCTGATTCAAAATATGAAACATAGTCCAAATCAGGGTAGGAGGATGTTTTTGATCTTCTACCCAAGAAATCCTCATGGGAGAGTTTTAGAAAATATGTATTGATTCCTCCATGATGTATACACGACCTAGGTGTACAAGAAGGTGTAGGTTGTCCAGTAGTGATTCCTCCATGATAATACTGTAGAGGAAGGTGTAGAAAAAGGTGTAGGTAGACACAGTACTGATTCCTCCATGATGTACTAGACAACAAGCTTGGTTTGATGTAGACTCTTTTAGAAAATATGTATTGATTTGATCCAGGAGGATATTGGTGGCCACCCACCTATTCCTCTTGGACCTTGTTATCTCCCAAATTGACCACCGTCATTTTGGATGATAGAATGGGTAAAATTTTTATATCTATGAGTCTTGGGCTTCAAAATTCGAAAATTTAAGCTTTCAGCAGTTAACTAAGTCTGTGGAAGTTTGCTTAACTACCAAAAAGGGTTAGTTTCGGTAGCGAAAGTGGTCTGCCAGAATGAATTTAGCCGCCGAAAATGTTTTCATGTGTAAACATATAAAATCCTCTTCCTCTTGCATATGCTAATAGCCACCTACAGGTCAATTGACGAATCAACAAATGCTAGTCTATTGTTGCTCGGGACATAACACAGTGCTATATGATGGACTTGATCATTGCAATAATAATTGGTACCATTTCAATGGGGATATTGTGCACCTACAAGCTCAACAAGAACCCGGACATTGAGGTTTCCATCGTAGAGTAGTTGGTAAGCTCGGTGGCTGGGCGTGGCTAGGTGTCCAGCTGTTCTCAATCATGACCAAGGGAAAGAGATAATGGCGTGATCGGTATAATGCCACGAATAGTGCAAAGAATTGCTTGCAGCCAGGGAAGGACAAGAGAGCAATAATTCAGAGGACCTGTTTTTAACAGATAGTGCAATTCCTGGGGTTCATATGATGATTCAACTGTTTATTATACCATAAAACATATAGAAATCTTTGCCCAAATTCCGCAGTACCCACTATACTCTGTATCTATTGCTCGTGCAATCAGTTTCAGATCTTTACTCAGCCTTTGAAGCAGAGGACAGAAAGTCTCATGGCCGCCTTTTTGTAAGAAGAGGGTTTCATATATATTGTGACATTGATCTCTAGCCTTCAGAAGCACCTATGTCAAGGAGTTTGCACAGGCAGCATATTGAACATAAGCCACGAGGAGAAGCGATGAGCTGTATCGAAATTCCAGAAATAGAAAAGGGTTTCATCATTCGTGATAAGGAAAGCAAAATAGAGGAGGCTGCTTTAGTGGTGAATTCAATTCATAGACTGAAATCATTAAATGATACAGTGGGAGCATTGGCTGGAGGTCGATATTCGGATCAAGACGTCATGGTTGCTGTTATTTTGGGCACTAGCTCTAACACATGCTATGTAGAACTTGCAGATGCAATTCCAAAATGGCAAGGAGATTTACCAAAATCTGGCAACATGATTATCAACATGGAATGGGGTAACTTTTGGTCTTCCCATCTTCCTACGACAGAATACGACAAGGCTTTTGATGCTGAAATTTTAAATCCCGGTGAACAGATCTTTGAGAAGCAAATCTCTGGAATGTACTTGAGAGAAATTGTGAGAAGAGTGTTGCTGAGAATGGCGGAAGAAGCTGCTTTATTTGGAGATAGCATACCACCCAACCTGGCAATTCCATTCAAATTAAGGACTCCAGATATATCTGCTATGCATAGTGACACCTCTCCTGATCTCAAAGTCGCTGGAAGAAAATTGAAGGATGTCTTGGAGATTCCATACTCTTCAGTGAGTACTTGCAAAATTGTTGTTGAGCCTTGCCGCATTATAGCAGAACGCGGTGCTCGTTTGGCGGGAGCTGGGGTTGTGGGAATATTAAGAAAAATTGGGAGAGATCATGTAAATAAAGCTGCAGAGGACCGTTGTTGCAATGGATGGGGGGCTTTATGAATACTACCCACTCTTCAGAGAATATCTGCGAAATGCAGTTACAGAATTGATTGGAACCCAGATCGCAGAAAGTGTGGTTATAAAGCATTCAAACGATGGCTCAGGTATTGGAGATGCTCTCCTTTATTCAACTCACTCGATATACTTGGAGGAGTCAACATGTGATGTAAACCCCGTGATTCCAGCAAAAAGGTTCCTCTGTGTCTACTACAGAATGTTTTCTTATGTCACGTCGGGCTGAGTCTCTCTCTCTGAGTTGGAGATTGCCCAAATCTTTCGAATCTCAGCTAATTACTTAAAGGAAAGACTCTGTTCGTTATCCCTGTTGTTTAAGCTTAAAAGAGTTATCTGCCAGTCGTTGAACTGAGAGTCATCAGGGCGAGTCTCAGTTTTCTAAGCAACTATGCCTATGATCTCATACTCTCCCATGTCACGTCTAATATCTCAAGTCTATGGTTAGAGAGCCCTGAGTTTATTCCTAAATTTCAGCATCAAATCCAGTTCAGCTAGAAGTGTCTCATAACCATCGATTATCTCCAGAATCTTCAGTTAATACCTCGCTGTTATGCAATGATGTTCTTCAATAAATAAACTGAAACTCGAGATTATTCGTATGGTAGAGTCCCATTATCATTGCTATGAGATGTTAATATGTGCCAGAAATATTGTTCTCAATGTGATGACTCATAAATCAATCACCATACTTTTCCTTTGACTCGAATTGTGAAGGAAGTGTCTCTTCATTTGCATACATCATTCCAGATTTTAAGGGACAGATCATCATTGACATGGCGCAGCCTCATCTTCCTTTGAGAACCAAATTGGATGGGGTATGGTACCTAGAATCTCATCTTCCGGTGTCAGAATGCTAGCTTATACAGAAAACTCAGGATACTTAGACTGAAGATGAAGGAATCAGTTGGGCATTTTGGCTAAGTTTCAACCTTGTTTTGAGGAACAGCTCTATAAGTCGACTGCCACATCATTAATCTCAAGTCTATTGTGCGCCCAACTAAGTCCACCGAGCCTTGGAAGGCTACTTCACTTCATCAACCACCAAGCTTTGAAAGCAGATCAACACATCAGCATTGCCTTGATTCAAGGAATCAGTCCTACTTTTTTGCATTTGCTGTTTTAATTTACTAGTGTTAACTCAAACAAGATCCATGTTTTTAGGATCTTGAAACTACTTTGTAAAAACTATAAAGTCTGAGTACTGAGGCTGAACAAAGGGTTCGAGCTTGGAGAAAATTGGGCCTATGCTTTGGTTGCTTATTATAATAAAAAATCACAGTTTCCTTTTGTTTCTATAATCAGACTTTTCATCCATCTTTCTTTTCTGTATTCTGTTTAAGTTTAGCTCAGCTTTGTGCTCATAAATTTGAATGGTTCTGTACTTGGTTTAAGTTTAGCTCAGCTTTATTGCTCATGAACTTGAATGAAGGAATTATTTACTGTTTAGTATGACCCTGCATGCCCAATGTACTTGGTTATCTGACCCTGCATTCCAAATGTACTTGGTTATCTGAATAGTGTTCTCCATACCCTTCTTGTTATATTGCATCTGATTTACAGCTTCTAAGAGCACTGGCTCATTTGACTATTTTGATAAGCAATCTCTCCATCGTGCCATCTTAGCATCCCCTTGATCCACCTTTTCAGAAAACACAAAAACATGATTTCTCAAGTTACCAAGCATACTTAGCCATAACCACTAAGTATTTTCTTGGAGAGCTAACAGACCCTCACCACTATTTCTTTCAGTTTTCCAGTTTCCTTAATTGTAACACAATTTACTACTTTTGGCAGTTTTTGGGTCCTAAACTTTCGAAGCCGTTTTGAGGCTTTAAACAATGTTTTTTTGCATCGAATGGTCGAGAAAATATGAGTCTGTTTCAGACTCAATATTCACTATTCATGGATGTAGTCCTTAAACAGATCTTTCTAACGATGTATCATGTGCGTCAAACGGAGGTAGTATGCTAAAGTTACAACCCCGGGAAATCAATGTACCAAGTTACCCAATGGGGCCCACATTAAGGCGTTTCACATCCTAGGGTTAGGTTTTTGGATGTGTGGGGTTTCCATTGTTTCTCAATAATATATAGGCCTTCGATCCTCATTGTAACACAGAGTTCAGAGGCATGTAGCCGCCACATGTCTTCTCAGAGATAAGCTACCAGCACTCTAGCTAGTTTATTTCCATTTTGTATGTCAACAAGTTTCAGTTATTGATTAATGAAATGAAGTGTTATTTTCGCTGCATATTTGTTTCTATGGTTATTTGTGTATTCTGTTGCGTTCCTGCATAAATCCAGATCAGTGGTATCAGAGCAATCTGCTCTTTCTCGATCCTTCTTTGCATGTCCCCAACGAGGGCGGGGTATAAAGAGTTAGGGCTCGATCTGGTTGAACCTTTGCAAGATCAACCTCGCAAATCCCAACGGCCACCCATGGGGGACAAAAATAAAGACGAGGGCGCAGAAGATCCTATCAAAATGTTGCTCGAGGAGGCCCTTGAAAAACAAAGGAACGCAATTATGGATAACTTCGCCCAGATCCTTCAACGAATTCCCACTGGTGGCGCATCTGCATCTAGCAGCCACTCTGGAGGTGTAACCCCTTTTAAGGTACAAGTAAACTTCCACATTCCCATATTTGATGGTTGAATAGATGCATATGCCATAGATAAATGGATGAATCTATTAGAAGGATATTTCTCGGTTCATGACTTTTCTGACCAGGAAAAGATTACTTTTTCTCTACTCAAAGCCGCCCCCCATGTCAAGGTCTGGTGGGAAACCTACTTTGAGAAAAATGATGAGGAGGAACCCTCTCTGTTCTCAGTCATACCCACTTGGAATTCTTTCCGAGATGCCATAAAGGGACAATATTATCCGGTGGGGAGCTACGAGGACAAGTACATCCAATGGACTACGTTGCGGCAACAAAGAGATCAAGATGTGCATGAGCTAACGAATCTGTTCCATACCCTGCTCACAAAGTTGGGTATCAAAGATTCAGAGGAACATTTGGTGCTGAAGTACTGAAGTTGTCTGCATAGATACATTCAGGAGGAAATGAAGTTCCTCGACATCTCCTCGCTTGGTACGGCATATCGATATGCTGCCAAAATTGAGCAAAAATTCAAATAGGAAAAGCAAGACTTTAGATCTGTGAATCAAAAGCAAGGGAAAGGTGCCCCCAAACTGCATGTCACATACCCCAATTTTGTAAAAAAAATATTTATTGTTTTAATTTTATTCCTCAGACATTATGTTAAATTTAATGCTAAGTAGGAATTGATGACTCAGCAGAGTCAACAAAAGTGGAATGTAATTCGAAATATTTTATTATTAATAAATAAATTGTGGAGACAACAGCATGGGAGAGCTGTTAGAAAGAGGTTACTGGTCAAACTGGTGGATGGAACTAGGTGGAGGGAAAAAGACAAGTGGAAACATCCTCAAACACTTCCTAAGTTGCAGGTGGAAACTTCCCTATATTTGGGGTCATGATCCCCCAAGAAAGTGGGATCAGAGCAGGTGGCTCATTAAATGACAACTAACCCAAAAAGACCTAGGCAATCTTTTAAAAGTACCCAATGAAGAGAGTTGAGGCTGCTCAGTATTTTCCAGAGAAGAAACATTCAGGTGGAATGCTATCCAGGAATTCATTTGGGGGAAAAGGGAAAACAGTAAGGAAGTTGTTCTGAGAGGATTGCTGCAGTAACTTGGTTATTTACAGCTTGTTAGCTGGAAGAACTGACTGATAATTTATGGATTAATACCGAGTTTGAAGACTGGTATCTGACTTTTGTTGCACCTAGTTCCAGCTAGGGAGACCAGAGCAAGCTCGGGGGTCCTAAGGAGTCGCTATTTGAGCGCTCTCCAGGAATTGGTAGGGAGGAACGGCCTCCCATTGCTATTGTTGTCCCAGTTCAAACAGGTTTTGTCACTTATCTATTTTTGTTATAATGAATGTGAATGGATGAATGTTATGCTTATATGACAGAAGATTTAGCTGGTTTAGTAATGTAAATGTTTTTAGTTTATCAATAAGTGAATTTGTTGATGAAGAATAAAGACCCACTGTGTTTTTCCACATCTGGGTTTTACCAGACCGTACTCCAGCACAGGGGTAAAATTTAAATAATGATAGCATGATGAGATTGCAGAGTAGTAGATTGTTTTCTTAAACTATTTCCAGAAAAAGATATTTTATTGACTGTTGTATGAGTTTTTAGTTATAAGCTACTTCCTTGTACTATATTTTGTTTCCAGTAATTTATATTGTAAAGAATAGATAGTAGATGTTAGACTAGATTTAATACTGTTTTACTTTACAGTCCCTTCTTCTGTATTAGAATAATTTCACTACTAAATGTCTAATAATAAACTGAAAATAAGAATAGTTATACAATGATTAGATACTACTATCAAACCAATCTGGTTTAGACTTTATGAATGTTTTGTGATGAAATCATTTCATTATTTTCTTTCTTTTTATTAGAACTGATCTCGAACTAGTTTCCAGAGCTGTTATTCTTTTTATATAGAGTTTGAACGAATGTTAATATTTGTACTTACAAGATAAACTATGGACAGAGTTAATTAAAATGTTGTATATATATAAATAAACATCATAACTAAGGAAACAAATTAATTACAACAGATCTTAGATAGTATAATATAAATTTCACAAGAATCAAATAACAAGTATTATTTTCAATATACTTACAAAATAAACTAAAGATATTAATATAAAGGCTATCGAAGTTACAGAGAGATAATATAGTCATTATAATAGTAGTAAGGTATTTTATTTATGAAATATATAAACATTATTACTAATAACATAAGGTAGGATTCTTATTACTATAAGTATATTCCAAGACTAATTTATACTGTCTGAGCTACAAGTAAACTGACAGTTCTTAAATTTTATTATAACAAGAAAGACTTATAAACCCTATATCATTAAAAGGGTATAAGCTGTACATTAAGAATTACAACATGTTTTCTTTAACAAGAAGAAAGACAATGTATAACTAGGTATAGAAACCCTAATACTAATACTTTTTAACAGTAAACATTTCCAAATATATTTTGTACTGGAAGTAAACAGTAGAAGTACAGGATGCTCTTTTGTCGAGCTTATTTACATAAAAGAAAATATAACTAGTAACGCTAATTTTGCAGAAGCACTTTATAGCAGTAATGTAAAAGAAAAAGAACAGAGTTATTTTCTTCACTGTCAAATAGGGTTAAACCCTATAAACCCAACTTATACAAGTAAAACAATAAGGCGGTGGAATTAACAGCATTTACTCACAGTCATGGTTTTAAAAATTAAACATATTAAGCATTCGAAACTTCTATAGTGTAAGCAAGGAAGGAATGCAGGAAAGGATTTCAGTAATTATTTACTTATATAATGACTTAGGATAAAAACCCTAATCATTACAAAATATACAAATGTATTGACTGTAAAAATCCAGTGTTGTAATGTTAACCCACGGCCGTACTAAGAAATTTACACACGAAGGCTTACAGCCTGTTTTTTTTAAAATATAAACACAGTAATATTAAAACAAAATTTTACAATCACGGCCGAAGCCGGAGAGCTCTGCAATAGAGCTAGGATCTTAACCCAACATGTTTAACAGCGAACAAACAACCAAAATAACCGAAAGAATTGAGGGTCTAAACAGGCCGCAACGACCAATCCCTCTTAACCCCATAAGGGTTTACCCAAGGTGGATGAGACATGGAGAAACCAGGGATTACCGTGGCCCTTATCGCCGCAACCCATACTCCTTGTGTAGGCAGAGAAGAGTAGTAGGTCGAAGCTGCAAAACAAATGTACAGCCGACTGCTAATTTTTATGTTAAATGCAAAAGACATGTATTATAAGAATTTAAAAATATAAATAAAATAAAAACGATTATTTCTTTTTACCTTAGCAATGGAAAGTCATGAACAATGATGCAGCGACCAAGCGTTCAGCACGAGCAAGGAGCCTTCCATTCAATGGTAAAGAAATGGCGTTACAACACTCTCAAAACGCTGATAGCAGGAAACCCTCGAGCCATAAACTGAAGGAGAATGGTAAGGGCTGACACCGCCGAGGGTTTGAGTTAAACAATGGAGGTAGCGACTACAAAAAAGAGAACGAGTAACACAGATGAGTAGAAAAACCATGAAAACTGCCTTCACGTTGGTGCAGTGAGGCAAGATAACCAGGGAGAAGCCATGGACAATCGTGGCACTACACAGGCGACGGAGCGGTGGGGTTTCTTCACAGAGGATGGACAAGAGCCCGAAGGCGAGGAAGAATAATAAGCTAGGTTTTGGAGAGGTCTCATTTAAATCTCTTGATGCTTGGTTCTTACAAAGCCACGTCACCCTGTTAAATATTCTTTTACAGTGGGTAAGTTTTCCATAGTTGGATGAGCAAGTCACGCGAAATCCTGGATAATCAATCTTTTGGCTATCCCGAAGGTTACACTTTGATCCCTGCGAAAGTCAGCCTATTATGAGAAAATAATAGCAATAATTTGTTAACACGTAGAAACTATACCTTGGAACTTTCTATCAATGCAAATCATTGCTTTATGTATAAAATATTGTCATCTATATTATATGATAATCCCATGCGATGCAATCGACGATAACTCCATGTTCATCATGATATAGCCCGCATTATGACCCAGGACCTTGTAATATGATTTGGTATTTAATAAACTTTTGTTTTAAGGATAATATATTTAAAAGTAGTAAGTGCAATAACATTTTATTGTATACAAACTTGAAATACCAAGGTGAGGATGTTAATAGTCATCTTGAGATTAAGACTATGAACTTAATTGGTCATGGACTTGATTATGACATGTTCATCCAGGTAAATGACTATTTGTCATTAACACCTTGCAGCCTTAATAGAATTAAGTTGTAACATGATTTTAGGAGGGAAATATAATACACATGTTTAAGTAAGAACTTTAGTCTTACAAGAATTTCACCAATATTTATATTATAATTATAGAGTATACTATTGGTACACTTTAAAGAAGTTGTAAATTCAACCATAGTAAGTCTTAGGTTATAATGTTAAGATTTATGGTCTTGCCATAGCCATCTAAGATGGATAAAAACTTACAAAATAATTTGGCAACCATACTTTTGATGAATGCATCATCTGGAATGATATCCTTAATTTGAGAATTTATCACTCATGAAGGTAAGCCATTCAAGAGATAGTTTATCAACGAAATGGTTAGACCATGAAACTTTTATGTGGTACATACTCTGAATGATTAAAATAATAACCAATTTAAAATAGGGGATCCTTTAGATCTAAGATAATCTTTAGTAGGTGTTGAATCAGTGGTAATGTAAATAAGACCTGGTGCATTAGCATGAGTGTAACTCTATTAGTGGGTAGTTTAAATTTGAAAACTATGATAAATATCAAACAGTTCAGTGATCGTAAGAATTATAAATCTACCTTTGCTAGAATGAAGATCAGATACTGAATTTACCTCAGTAAGCATTGATATGTGCTTAGCTACTATTATCTTTCTGAACTTTGTTTTGCAAACAAACTTGTACATGAAGACTTTAGAATTTCTACTTGCAGCAGCCAATCTCCTTACCTGTAATCTGTAAGGACAGAAGGAACTTCCTGCATTAGCTCGAAAGCTAAGTAAGCCTAGTTTTCTTGACAGTCCCACCTTATGTTCGTAAAAAGAGACAAGTCAGTAAACAGAAAAGATTGTTCTATCACTCTATGCAATTAACATATGAATTTTAATAATAAGCTGATAACCTTTAACTAATTAAGTGTTTAGTTAACTGCTTTTATGTTTATATTATGTAAATTAAAAATTTTAAATTTTTTGGAAAATTTGGGGGTTTGACACTGCAGATCCAAGCACACAGCCAAGGCATGGTGACTCAAGAAAAATTTTCAAAGATGCAAGAAAAGAGCAACACTGCAAAGCCAACGAAGGAAGGGGGAAAATGGTGCCAGTTCCATAAGAGCGCCACTCACAACACAAGTGGGTGTCGGGCTAAGCAGTCACTGGTGGCTGAGATAAAGGCTTCTGAATCAGATGCATACTCTGACACTGAATTTAAACTTGAGAAGGGGAATGACATAGGGAAGAATATTATTGATGCAGAGCCCAATGCCACCGTTGCCACCATGAAGATCCAAAAGGAAGAACTAGAAGATTCAGAGGAGGAGGAGCGTCTTTTCCACTCCCAGATGTGGGTAAAGGGTTCCCCGCTATAGTTCATCGTCGACAGTGGGAGCCAAAAGAACTTGATTTCAGTAGAGGTCATGAAGCGGTTGGGTTTACCAACCACAACACACCCACAAATGTACACCATCGGGTGGCTTCACCAAGGACGAGATCTTCACGTCAGCCAGTAGTGCCGCCTTCCCTATAGCATCAAGCCCTTCATCGATGAGGTATTATGTGATATTGCTCCTCTTGATGTTTGTGATGTAATATTAGGTCAACCATACTTATTGAAGCGACATGTTGTGTATGAGTCCTGTCCTCGCACTATTATTATTACGTTGGAAAATAATTTGTACAGGATACCAGAGGTACCACCCCTTACCGCTATCTCTTTGTTTACTGCAAAACAATGTAGTAAGCTCATTTGAAAAACCAGGAAGTTTGTTTTCTTGATGATCCACCCTCAGGGAAAGAAGAATATCATGGCCACAACCTCTAGACAGGACCCCTCCGCACGACAAAAAAAAATGGACAAGGTCGTGGAGGAGTACTTGGACATATTCACCTCACCCACCAGGGTGCCTCTCCACTGTCAGGTCAAGCACCCCATTGATCTGACCCCAGCTGTGCCGCTGCCCAATGGACCGATCTATTTCCACTCTGCTCTAGAGAGTGATGAAATCAAGAGGCAAATTCAGGAGCTGCTACAGAAGGGTCACATCCGGCCAAGTTCATCGCCCTGTGGGAGCCCGATCGTGTTGGTACAAAAAAAGGATGGGACTTGGAGACTCTGTATTGACTATCGAGCGCTGAACAAGATCACTGTCCGGAATAGGTACTCGATCCCACGGATTGATGACCTCCTGGGCTAGCTTAAAGGGGCAAAATATTTTAGCAAGATCGACTTAAAGTTTGGGTATCACCAGGTACCGATCAAGCCGACCGATGTGTGGAAGACTGCCTTCAAAGCCAAGGAGGGCCTTTTCTAATGGTTGGTCATGCATTTTGGGATGATGAATGCCCCTGCAACCTTCATGAGACCGATGGATGACATCTTGTGGCCATTCACCAACTCATTTGTAGTAGTGTACTTGGATGACATCCTGATCTTCAGCCAGACTTGGGAAGAGCACCTCCACCACATCCGACAGGTCCTCCAAACATTGCGACAGCACAAGTTGTGTGCCAATTTGGACAAGTGCACTTTTGGCATGACCCAGTTTTAGCATCTAAGATACATTATTGATGACTGTGGGGTACATGTGGATCAAACCAAGATCCAAGTCATTCAGGATTGGCCAGCCCCAACTATTCTAACAGAACTTCACAGCTTTCTGGGCCTTGCTAATTTCTACCGCAAGTTCGTGTTGGGATTCTCTCATATCACTTGGCCCTTGAGTCAAGTCACCCAAGGAGGAGAAAAAGAAAAATTATTTTGGTCAGAAACTCAACAGAAGGCGTTTGTAGAATTGAAACATAGCCTCTGTTGTGCCCTAGTGCTCACATTACCAGACTTGCATCAACCATTTGAGATCGAGATAGATGCCTCTGAATATGCTATTGGGGCAGTCCTTACTCAACAAGGGCATCTAGTGGCATATCACAGTGAGACACAGTGAGACACATTCCACAAATATCCCACTTATCACAAAGAGATGTATTCCATTATACAGGCTTGCTGGTAATGGAAGCATTACATTTTGGGGAAGGAAACGATCATCCACACAGACCACCGACCCCTATAGTTCATGCAGACACAAGGGAAGTTACAGAATGATCTCCATCAGAAGTGGTCCACATATCTACAATAGTTTCATTTGAACATCAAGTGCAAGAAGGGAAGCACCAATAATGTTGCAAACTTCCTTAGCCAACCACCAATCATGGCGATAATGACCGTGCTCAACTCTTGTGGGAACGAGACTTCTGATTGGCCGCTTCTCTACAAGAACGATCCAGAATTCAGCCACACACACTAGACGTTCTTGGAGGGAAACCAAGTTCCAAAATTTCACCTCCAGGATGTACTACTGTGTCACATGGGACACCTTTGTGTTCCTTCAAGCAAGTGTGCCAAGATTATTTGGGAAGCGCACTACAGTCGGGTCGCTGGGAATTTTGGGGTCAAGAAAATAGTGGTAGTACTACAGAAGTATTTCTATTGGCCGAACATTTGACAGGATGTCGGGAAGTACATCCGATCCGGCACTGCCTGTGCCATTTCCAAACCATCCATCAAGAAGAAAGGCCTCTATACTCCGTTTCCTACCCCTAGTCGACCTTGGGAATCCATCTCCATGGATTACATGTCAGGCCTTCCTTCTACTAAGCACAACAATGACTGTGCGTTTGTGGTCATTGACAAATTATTAAAGATGGGCATAATGGCGGCCTGCAAGAAGAATATCATAGCAGAAACCACTGCTAAACTCTTCTTTGAACAAGTGTGGGTACACTTTGGTATCCCACAGTCTATAATCTCAGACCGGGACAACAGTTTCCTTAGTACATTCTGGTCTTTCATATGTTCAATGCTAGACACCAAGCTCACAAATTCCACAGCTTTCCATCCACAGATTGATGGCCAGACAGAGGTCGTCAATAGGATGATCGTACACATTTTGCACATGTACAACTCAAAGCATTCACGGACATGGGATGATAGCCTCCCCTATGTACAACACAGCTATAACTAGGCCCTCCAAAGCTCAACCAACCACAGCCCCTTTCAGGTGGGCTTGGGATTCTAGCCACTATGTCCCATTGACATAGCCATGCCATTTGTAGCTACTCAAGCTGATTCAACTCATATCCAGTATGAAGTTTCCAAGGAAAACAGATTCATTGAGCACATTCAGTACATTCGCCAACAGGTTCATGACATATTGCACAGATCCAATGCTAAGTACAACCAGCGACATGATCAGCATCGGGTGCAACACAACTTCCAGGTGGGCGACAAAGTGTGGCTACATTTACAGAAGGAGCGCCTCGTTGGACCCCATCGCAAGCTTCACCCGCTCTGATATGGGCCATACACCATCACCAAGGCTCTCTGGTACAATGGCTCTGAGCTCAGTATTCCACCATTCCTCGGTCTGCAACCAGTGTTCAATGTGGACTGCCTTCAGCCCTACTTTCCACCTTTATTGGACACATCAGAAGTGGCAGAACAACTCACACCAACAGAGTTAAACCCCAAATATATGGAACAAGCCACAACTGATCAGATTATGGACACACAGATCAAGAACAACCACCAGCAGAAGATCTAGCTATATCGAGTTGTCAAAGTAGGCCAACTCCTTCACCAGGGAAAGTGGCTCACCGGGGACCAAGTTCAACAGAAGTTTCCTCATCTCATGGAGGAACTCAATGCAATGGGGACAATTGCTTCCGAAGGGGGGAGGAATGATCCAGGAGGATATTGGTGGCCACCAACCTATTCCTCTTGGACCCCCACCATTGTTTCTTTTAGTTTTCTAGTTTCCTTAATTGTAGCACAATTTACTATTTTTGGTAGTTTTCAGGTCCTAAACTTCTGGAGCCGTTTTGAGGCCCTAAATGATGTTTTTTTGGCATCGAATGGTAAGGAAAATATGAGTCTATTTTGGACTTGATATTTTCTATTTCTGGATGTAGTCCTTAAACAAATCTTTCTAACGATGTATCATGTGTGTCAAACGAAGGTAGTATGCTAAAGTTACGACCCCGTGAAATTGATGTACCAAGTTACCCAATGGGGCCCACATTAAGGCGTTTCACCTCCTAGGGTTAGGTTTTTGGATGTGTAGGGTTTCCATTGTTTCTCAATAATATATAGGCCTTCGAGCCTCATTGTAACACAGAGTTCAGAGGCATGTAGCCGCCACATCTCTTCTCAGAGATAAGCTACCAAGACTCTAGCTAGTTTATTTCCATTATGTATGTCAACAAGTTTAAGTTATTGATTAATGAAATGAAGTGTTATTTCCACTGCATATTTTTTTCTATTGTTATTTGTGTATTCTGTTGCGTTCCTGCATAAATCTAGATCATGATTCCTCGAAACTACACCTTCTTCTATCAAATTATTATGCCTATCGTTTCTCTCTAGATACTTCGGGGGGCATTCTGTTACACCTAAATCTCATCACCATGATGTTATGAGATAGGTATTCCCTTGTCTGCTCCAATCCCTCAAATTTTTCCCTAGAGAAATGAAAGTTCAATTTATCCCCTTGCAATTTTTCCCTGTTTTGAGCTAGTAATGCTCCTCTCCCATTGAAAAGAAGTGTTACCTAAGTCAAAAACGCTCCTGATACAAGAGAAAGAAGTGCTTCCACCACCTCTATCTTTGCTACAAGAAGTGTTACCCCCTTAACATCGCCTGTCTGCTTCATTAGAGGATTGGTGCTCGAGTTTTCAAGGAAAAAAGAGAAGGTTTGAGAGGATTCATGAAGCTTTCCTTTGTGGAGACTCATCCCTATGGTTTAGGAACTAGTTGGAGCTCAAGATCATTCATTTTAGGATCTCCCTTCCACCTCATCCATGAGATCCTCAACCATACCTATCCTCCCATGCCTTCAAATAATGGCTCATCCCCCATGGGCGAAAGGAGGAAGAATTGTGTTTCATACCCAAACTATGTCAAAATAATTCTTGATTCTTTTGAGGTAAGGTGAAGTTAGGGGAAAGGAGCCATTGGAAGGAACTTTCAACACGAAGGCATAAAGGTTGTAGTCTCTCCAATCATTTCTAATGAAAAATGTCTTTTCTTTCCCAAATTTACTATCTCATTTGTATATATTGCTTGATTCCTTGGTCACAAGCATAGATCTAGTTGATTATATTGTATGATATCATGTTTTCTTGTTGTTTTTCATCTTTTACAGGCTCTTCTGTGAGGATAACAAGGACAACCTTTGAGAGAAGCATCATGGTATTTCGTTCAAGTGATTAACTAGATCTAGGGGAAGTTTAACATTTGGTGTTTCTATTTTGTTCTAGACCTGAACCATTCAGATATAGGGAAACAAATCATGTCCAGAGGAGGTGCGTATTTTAGAATAACAATATGCACCCTCGTAGGGATATTTTGATCGTTCTCCTTTTTCAAGTGATTAGTGGAGGGAAGTACCTCAAACAAAAAGCCCTAGTTTTTCTGCAGTTTATTTTACATAATTGACTGATATTATTTATTCTATAGCTCTAAAGTTTCTTCTCCTCAAGGTCTGAAAATTCATCCTGCAGTATCCTGGTCTATCTTCTTTCCAACCCCATAGTTTAGATAAGAATTGGTTTCACCAAGTGCAACTTATGCGAAGTTTACGAAGATGATGTATTTAATGACTGTTCAGCATAGAGAGCTTGCATGGAATTACACATGTCACTATTTCACCTTCAGGGTCTAAAACTTTTAACACATAAATTACAGTCTATTCACTATCTTCAAAGTCTTGATAAAAATCATTTGGACCTTCCTAGCTCGAGATATAGCAATTCTCTCTAGGTCACCTATTCAAGGATGAATTATCGAAGATGAAATAACACTGAGTTGGAGGGATCATATCTCCTCGATTATAGAGAATCAGAGGCTGAAACACTTACACATAGTACATAAATATTTCATATTCTTGTCATCAAAGTTTCATATCGTGAGCCTTCTCCAATATGAATTTATAGTGAAATTCCCAACATGACTAGTTTTTGTCTTCTAGGGTTTTCAAGCATGAAACCCTAATCTTCAATAGTTGTAGTTGTAGTTGTGTTTCGGCTAGAAAAATAATTCTTTCAAGGTGGATTTGATACCATGCTAACTTTTTAAGGGTTATACAAAATCTAATAAGATCATAACATCATAAACATATATAAAAGGATCACTGAAAGAAAGGCAAGCAGAGCCACACAAAAGAACACAGAGATTTATCCTGGGAAACCCTCATGGGGAAGAAAACATAGAAAAAATTCCTCTATCTAGATGTTTCAAAAGTAAAAATACAAAACCCCAAATATGTACTGATTGCTCAGGACTACACCTTCTTCTATCAAAGTAATATTGTGAGGGGTCTGGCCTATCCTTGAGAAACCCCGTTATATATGAAATCATCCCCATCATGACTTCCACTGACTCATCTAACCACAAAAATCCTCCATGTAAGCATGCCAAAAGTTGCTTCACACATGCATTGAATTTAGTTGGATGCCCAAAGTGCAACATGTTGATCAGCCTGAGTAATCCAACTCTATCCATCCCACTTGCCCAGTCTTCTGGGATGCACTCTATCGACCCACCTCTGACCACTACCATTTGCACATATGGTTCGCGCGCAACATCTTCTAGTGCAAGCAAGTCGTGGTCTTCATATTTCATCTGCATCAATGCACACACACTATCAGAAGTGCATTCCATCCCTTATGTTATTTCCAACTTCCTTATCTAGTATCGTTGATTCTTAGTGGGATTCTTGGCCTTCGCACCACGCTGATTAGGAGGTATATAACCAGGGATGTCCTTGACAGACACCCCTGCTTGAGTTGTGGACTCCATAACTCCTGATATTGATGGCCCCTTCTATGCACTTTATTCTTCTTGTGCCCTTGAGGACATCCTGATCTATCTTTTCTGTGGCGCCAAAGAGCTAGGATTCTTCCCCTTTCTCTTCATCTTCGACACTGACGATGATCTGACTGAAATGATGGCTACTTCTTGCACGATTCTTACAGGTATTATCAGTGAATATTGCTCACTTTAAATCTCTACCGTGACAGGGCCACTCTAGATGTTGCAAAAATTCCCTTCGATACTTAATAGTCACTCTCCCTCTATGGACTTAGAAATTTACTCACTTCGCTCGAACTCACCTTGCAACTTTCTCTACAACTTTGCAACTCAAATATACACAACGGTGTCTTCTGACTACGTTGAGATCCCCTTTTATAACACCAAATCAAATAATACTCATCATTACTAAATCAATGCGATCATCATGACGAAATCATCCATTAATTACCTGAATCTGTTGTTGATCCTACCAACCCAATAGTTGGATCCTCCATAATTACGTGTCACTTCCACAAGCTCTACTAGTTAATTACTTTTAAATGTATTCATTTATTACTGATTTGACTCTATGCACAACCTTGCGTTTGTTGCAACATGACCTACGAAATACGCTACTAAATCCTACTCTTGTGCATCCACCTCCTCTTAGTGCACCTTCCAGTCATCCATCATCCTACATATTTCATTTTCCATTGTACAGTGCCTTAAGCATTGCGCGGTTCTCAGCCCATCCTATATGGTTTCATCCTGCTACCATTTACTAGCTTTGGCAGCATTTCTCCATATTACCATTGAAGTTGAACTACACCTCCTGAAGTAATGGAATTAACAAGATATGGACCTAATCAATGCATCTATAACTTATATAGATGCTTCATGAACTTATTGTCGTACAACAACACTAAATATCCTTGTTGAAAATGTTTATTCTTTATGTGGAGATCGTGCCAAGCCTTTTTTCGATCCTTCTCGATGCACTGGTGGAACCCTACAACAAAGAGGTCCTCCTCGAGATGCACCAACTGCTCCATATGCTCATCTAGCGCTGCTTCATCATCCATACCCCTCGTGGCTGCAATGCGTAGACTCGGAACAATGTACTCCATAGGCATGTTTGCCTCTTTCCCATATACCAATTTGAACGGTGTTTTCCCTGTCAATGTCTTACATGTGGTGTGATATTCGCACAAGTCTGCTGGAATATTTAGGTCCTAGTCATCGCGATTTGCATTACATACCTTTGTAAGTGCATGCTCCAAGATTGTGTTGAATGACTCCATCGTCGTGTTCTCCTGTAGATGATATGGGGTAGTTTTCTTATGTTGTATCTGTAGCTCCTTCGTTAGCGTGCTTATCATGCGATTAATGAAATCCTTGGTCGCTCATCAATATCCTTGGACATCCAAACCATGTCACAATGTTGTCAAATAAGAATCTTGTTGTTTTCACAACAGTGCAATCCATGACTAGTGCGGCCTCCTCCCATCTTGTTAAATAGTTTTTCATTGTAATGATGTACCATGCACTAGTCCTCTTCCTAGGTCGGTTGATTGGTCCCACAAATTCCATGGCCCATTTATTGAATGGTTGCAATGTCACTTGAGGAACTAGTGGCATCTCATCTCTCCTTGATGGTTTTCCAGTTCATTGACAAACATCACAACTCCGCGCATAGTCTATCACATCATTACGCAGAGTGGGACACCAAATCCCTGCACGAAGCACCTTTCTCAGAGTAGCTCGTCCTCCATAATGTCCACCAATAACTCCCGCATGGGACTTCTAAAATATGCTCTTGTTCATGTGGTAGGACACATCGCCGCAAAATATCATTTGGTCCTAGTTTATATAGTTGTCCAATGATCAACTAGAAATATGAGGCCTTCACCACCAATTGCTTCTTTTGACTTGTTGTGAAATTCTCCTGTGCGATTCCCATCTCCACAAATTGAATTTGTTTATCATAATAATTTTCTGCCATATCGAATCTGAAAAACTACACATCTGGAAATCCATCTTCAATATTTGTTGGCTCTTCACCTGTCTCAATTCAGGATAAATGATCATGGCCCACATTTAAGCGACCCAGCTTCATAATTATCTCAAAATCAAACTTTTGAAAGAGAAGTAGCTAGTGGCATATCTCCTCCCCCAACATAGGCTTATTGACTAGGTACTTCAAAGAAGAATGGTCTGTAAACATCTTAAAATGACCACCCAATAGATAATGCCTAAACTTTTGTAGCGCATATACCATCGTGAGACCTTCTCTCTCTATGGTTGTATAGTTATTCTCTGTGGATGAAAGCTTCCGAATAGCGAAAGCAATCGAGTGATCTAGATCTCCCTCTCCTGATTGCGCAAGCATCACTCCCAGCACAACCGATGATGCATCCACATGAACATGGAACTCCTTGTCCCAATCTGAAAAAACTAGTATTGGTGCAGAAGCCATCTTGGATTTCAGTGTGTCGAAACTCCATTGACACTCTTGACTCCATACGAATGTTGCATATTTCTTCAACAAATTTTCCATCGGTGCTGTGAGTGCATCGTATCCATGTATGAAATTGTGATAATACCCTGTGTTCCCTAACGTCACTCTGAGCGTCTTCACATTTGTAGGTGGTGGAAAGATCAATATAAACACAATCTTCATAGGGTCAACCAACAATTCTTGTTTGCAAATGATGTGACCCAACAATATCCTGAAAGGTGAATAGAAAAATACACTTCTTGGAATTCAGTGTGATATGATGATGTCGACATATCTCCAACATTAGCCATAGGTTTGCAGATGGTCTTTGATAAATCCATAAAGTGTCTAGTCATCCATATAAACTTGCAAAACCTTCTAAATGAAATATTTGAATGTAGTGACAACAACCCAGTAAAATACCGCAGGCACATTCTTCAATCCAAAAGGCATCACAGTGTACTGAAAACATCCCCATTCAGTAACAAATGTGGCTTTCTGTCGATCTTGTTTTGCGATCCTTTTCTAGTGACAGCTAGAAAATCCATCTATGAATGATTACATCTCCTAACCGCCTACTCCTTCTAGAACTTCATCGATGAATGGTGTTGGAAAGAAATCATGCATACATGCATCATTCAATTTTCTCAGGTTGACACAGATCTGAACCTCACCGGTTTTCTTGTCTTGGAAAACCATTGGGACGATCCATTCCGATTCTTCAACTGGCTCAATTATTCCAGCATCCAACATCTAATTAAGATAAAATTTTACCCTATCCTTGTATCATGGATTTAGATGATACAGTCGATGCCTTATTGGCTTTGCATCTGGTTTCAACGGGATATTCATCTCTCCTAAATCTCCTAGTATCCCCTTCATCTTAGAAAACTTTGTAGGAAACATATCTTGGAATTCATGCAATAAGTCTATAATATTTTCCATCGTTTTTTTTTCCTAGTAGTCTCTGGCACTTGCAAAATTTGGGTTATCTTCTGTCCCAATGTCGACCTTCCTTATCTTCAATGGCTGATTCATGATATCCGTTGGGACATCTGGTGCTGTGACATCTCAACTTCCTTTCGTTTTCATAATGTTGATATTCCATAGATCTTCATCATCTGGCTCGCCTGACACATTATAACATTCCATCATTGATTTCATGTGAGAATGAACATGCAAATCCACTAGATATGCGTCCGGTATAACCTTCAGAACAAAATCGCGAATAAGCTGTAGCGCATTATGAACACCCGTATTGGAATATGCAAAACTGAAGTTGTAATTAAAGCAAATTGTCAGCTCCTCCCAAGTGGCGATCTCTTTGTGTAACTCAGCTGATACATATCAAGATAGTGGCATTTAATCCAATGTGTGGACAAAGGCATGGACCCACTCATCCTTTGGTTTCGATTCCCAGAAGGTATGACACTCAATCAAATGATCACCAATACTATTATTTCCATTTTACCTCCCAGCATGGTACACTTCTACATCTCCAAAGAGAACCATAATCAATATTCGACACTGTGACCATCCAGTGATCAACTTCTTATGGGTCTCCCACCAGCATGCTGGGGTAGCCTTCAACGCTTCCTCCAACGCCAACAACCACTATGGTTCTGACACCTTATATTAAAATTCAACAATAAACTCAGATAGCTTAGGAATTCCTTCATAAATTGGCAATTCAATGGTCTCGATCGCGACATGAAACAATGATTGCATAAAAAAGCCGCAATTTCATTGTGACACTTCATGCAAGTGGTTCTTCCAGTTCTCTAAAGCATCATCAGAGTCAAAGGTTGCAGAGCTAGCGTTTCTCCAACCAAGTTCCCCATCAGCAGTAAGATGTATATAATATTCTAAAATCTTATAAGCATGATCCCATCCTTAAAAAAATCATTTTTTACTGGATCAATATATCGTCGCCCTTCATTTGGATCCATTGGGGCGATGAATATGATGTCTTGAAAATCAAATGTCATCATGCACTTCTTAAAATTGATCACTACCATACTGTAGTTTGACCTTCTGATGCCCAAAAATGCAGGATATGAGTCTCCACCATTAACAACATCAATTGCGTCGAAATCGACATAGGTCTTCATGCCTTCAAATTCCATAGTAAGGTGTAGAACTCTACCAATAAGCATTACCCTGGCCTAGTTATCTAATCATAGTTGTATAGGAAACCAGCTCAATGTTGAGATCCCAATATTTTTCCATGTTTGTCTTGTCAAAATATTAACATCTGAGCTGAGATCCAGGATGACTGAATCTACCTCATAATCCCCGATCTGAATGTTCATGCACATTTCCTTCCCCATCTTTTTCTTATGAACATAATTCACCATGGAATCATTTCGTCCCTTAGCCAGTCAATGTAATACATTCTCAATATCAACAAGAGCATTGGGATCTCTTACTAGAGACAAGAAACTCTCAAAAAAATGCCGCAAGGTACCATGTTTTCGTGATGGTGTTGCCTCCAAAGTGGAATCAAAAGCAGTAGGCATTTCATAAACTGGTAATTTATTGGAGTCTCTGCGCATCTTGTCCCGAGATTTAACAATGTCTTTCTCTGGTTAACATCAGATTGGAATTTCTTCTTTCCATCTAACCATAATTCTGGAATTAGACTATCTTCTCAAGTTGTCGCCCCTCCGCAAGTGATGACAACGACATCAACATCCTACGTTCTGAGCTCTGCTGAGATCATCGCAACCATTGGTCCTTGATTCTGGTTCAATGGTGGATTCACATGTTGATTCTCGTTTTGAGTTATATTCTGGTTCTGAATTGGAATTTGGTTCTAAACTGGAATTTGGTTCTGATTCTGACTATGCAACCCGTTTTGTATTGATTTTGGGTCTACAACTGATTATGGTTCTGTAATTGTGGAACATTTTCGGCCTACCATTTCACGATCAACTATGGGAATTTCGCAACTGTGTGATCAATCGCAGTACAATATGTGTAGGTACACTGCAACTATGGGAAATATCTCTAATAACTCTCGAGTACGTCACAATTGTAACATTGGATAGGTCCACGGCCTCTCTTGCCTCCTCGACCAAAGCCTCCTCCTCATCCTTAGAATCCTTTATGGAATCCTCATCATTGTTGATACTGTGGTTAAGAAAATTGTTGATGCAGGGGATTCTGTTGCTGTTTAACATATTGTGCTAACTGAACATACTGTGGTTGTTGCCACGTCATCTCCATCTAACTATACTGTGACTATGGTGCAAACTGCTATTGCGGTATAAACTGCATCTACCGTGGTGGTTTGTATTGCGTTGAGGTGGTGGTTTTACCTCCTAGGGTTGCTATGGCTATACCACCCTGTGGTCCTCTCCCTTCACATAATACGAGTCCTATGTTCTTTCTTGGAGTAGGTTGTATGTGCAATAATCTTTATCTTCATGTCCGATAGATCAACAAAATGAGCGGTATAGGTTCTCTATCTTTGTCACCATCTTCTACATGTATCCACATTCCTCATGTCAATGCCATATACTTGGAAAATGTAGAACCATGGTACACTACCACAACTTAAAGGGTTAGGAGCCCTTGACAACAGATAGTTTCGAAAATATGGGAAATTATCCTTGGTATGCCCATCTATGCGATATCGAGTGCACCAGAGATACTCACATTGTTCATTTCCCTTCTTAATCTCTTATACCCGAAGTGTCAAGTTCTCCACCTGTGTCTGAATTTGGTTCATACCAACTGCATTTTCTCCAATGGGTGAAGCTTCCAGCTTAATGACAATGTCCAAATCCTCGCTCTGATTCATTATCTTTTACTACATAAGCGATAGTTTGATATGGGTTAGCACCACTGCAATGAACCATTATGTATGCTGAATGTTGCTCAGCTCAAAAATAACTCTTTCCATGAGTGTCTTGAATCTTTGATCAAAGTCCCAAACAGTCTCATTAAGATAATTCTTAATTTCCTTTAGTTCTGTAATGTACTATGCTTCAGACTTTGGTTTTCTGAATTTGTCAATAAGTCCTTTCTTGACTTCTTCCAGTGTCTTTGCTAGAGTCCTCGGAGGAACTTGTAAAAATTTCATGTGCCAATCTAGTGAGTGACCTCGTAGGGTTGTCGCCAATTGACCCTTCTTAACATCATCATCTGCAGCTTGTCTCATAGTCCATACTACTTCACATAGGAACTAGTATTGTTTTGGATCCTTAGTCCTGTTCTCATAGAACAAAGGTAACTTCACCTCATCGCCCGCCATTCTTGGTCTTATTCCTATAGATGCTGATATACTACTACTATTAGAGTACTACTGACACATTGGACAAGTTGGTGTTGTACTTATGTTTCTTCCAGATTGTGATGTAGTACATGTAGGTGTGGGTACATTGCTATTGGGGGTTGATCTTACCGCTACACTGGGCGTAGTCTCAGTTTGGTTGTCCTCATTGTCACTGTGGGGTCACATATTCTTGTGTGTTGTTCCTTTGCGGTCTTGCGTTTTGAATGCAACAAGTCCTTCTCCTTTCATCTGCCTCTTCTCGTGTCGAAACCTTGCTCCTCCTCTCATAAGACAACTTTATTCCTCAACTTCCCTCTCAGTCTCATTGTAACTTGCACCCATCTACCCCATATCATTCCATTCATCTCCCCCCTTTCTTTGCGGTATCCACAACCCTCACACACTAGAGTTCTACTACTCAAGGTGCATCTTCAGTATGTCTTTTTTACAGGCAAGCGTCTTAATTGACAATTGCAATGACAATATGAACCTACCTATTGGTAGCTCCTAGATCAATTCAGTGGTCTAGGACGTTGGCTCTTTCCTATTGAATTTTTTATTGCAATAGGTGAATTGCACCAAACACTCGTATAGGATGATCGGGAATTCAAAGAAAAAATACTCTTGTGGACCATCTTGTATGTATCTTGCAAACCACTTATCTGTCGTCAGTCCAGGGTTCTGATTTTTTGTCTCAGCAAATTCTCGCAGCTTCTGGTTGAACGAATCTTAAATTTCTAGTTTCATTGGATGCCACAACATGTTCTCCCTTCATTCGATACAAGGTCTTGACAACAGAACGATTGTTGACACAAACCTAGCCAACAAATCCCAATCGACAAAGGTTATAACTCTATTGACAACCAAACCACTGCAATCTCCTTGAGCACCAACCCAGATAGGTTTTACCCTGTCTAGCAACGCTTGCAGAGCAGATGAGATATCACCCTAGATGTTTGAGGGAGGGCCATGTTACGGAGAGAAATTCCTATGGCTTGGGGTACCACAATAGACAGCTTGACTCTAGAAATCAATCCTTTCCAATATGCAATAGAAATTAAATGTCTAACACTAAAGGATCATACCTCGTACCTTATTCTAGACGGTTGAATTAGATCCCAGTTGAGCTTTCCAATATTCAGCTTGAATTGATAGATTACTTCCTCAATAACAAGTAAACAATACAAGCATTCTATATATCATGGTGTTAGATCTATTATAGCATATATAATCAATAATTTACAAGCATTTGACATAATCCCATGGATAAAATATTCATTCAAACACACATTATTGGACAGGAAAAGATATCTCTATTAATATAAATCAGAGATTACAAGATACAACCTCTCATGGCACGTCTGCGAACTGGAGAAACTGAATCCCCCACTTAGGCCTCCACCACCTCAATCCTCCATCTCTCGATAGCAAGCTTACAAGCAAAAGGCAAGCTTGGGAAGAACACACTAGTGCTCCAAGGGACAAAGGGATGCAGACTCAAGCATAAGTTCTGGCAACAATGGACTATAGTTCCTTTGCTCTCAATTCTCTCTTATGCCTTCAATGTACCAAGGGGTTCCTTATATAGCTTTTCAAAGGGGTAATGAAAGGTTGAATCCGAGCGATCTCAAGGCATAGGGAAGGCCAGGAGTCAAATGAGTCAGATCCATGTCAAGGAAAACTCCAAAAGGATTTGGATTATGCACACATCCTGATGTACGCGGTTTTAGAGGTCAAACCGGTGTATATATGCGCTTATAGGTTTAAAAGTCGCGTGTATCATTTTTCATGTGTTTTAGGGATGATCAAGGAAACATCAAATGACAAAAAATGGTCCATGGGGTCTAAGGAGTCTACAGCGGGATAGGGAAAGGCCATACAAAGTGTGATTCACCTGGAGTGGTGAAATCAGCTATAACAGATGCCCCCTAGTGTGTGAGGTCAGGGGGGTCATACGATGGCCGAAATAAATTATAAGTCCATCCCAGAAGTGGAGTGATGAAGGATCCCAAATGGAAGACCAGCCACCCAATCAGCATAGTACAATAATACAACTCTGCATATAACTGCAAGTACATATAGCAGTCCCGGATACATAAGAGTACAATGGCCATGAATAGGAATGATACATGATATCACATATGTGGTCATCGCCACGTACAATATACATAGATCAGAATCTCCATGATGAAGATATACATAGGACCATGATCTCTATAATGGCTGAAGATATATAAGATCTCCATAGTGGCTGGAAATATCTGACATATACTGGAATCAAGTCACGAGAGCTGAAATCTCATGAACACTGGCACGATCAAGGAGGTAGCATATAAGAGATGCCACCAATCTGGAAAGTCTTCTACACAAACCACTACGAGTACATGTCCTACTATGTGAATAGAGGCGTTGAGGTCAAACATAGTAGTCCATCGTCTGATTACCAGTCATTAATGTATACCGTTAACAGATGTGAGATCACCCACCGATAATGAAAATGGGAATCAAGGTACTAGAGTGCAAACTAACAAGTGTGAATAAATGTGTTGAGGTCGAACACTTGAGAGGATCCATCGATCAGGGGACATTGATGTATTCCCAAGAACCGTCGATGGTGAGAGAACCTGCCACTGATGACTGCAAGTCTCAAGGCACTCAAAAGGACTCTAGATTCCAATCCCAGAATAAATGATCTGAAGTTGATCGGATGAAATCTACTGGAAGGAGGGAATTAAGGCATCCCCCATCATCCAACACGAGGTACTCAACAAAGTTGTATAATGTGGAAGGACTCGATCATAAGGTGCATGAACCAGTAACTGTACTGGGAATGGTCAACATGCAAAGTCAAGATAACTGAGGAATGGCTGACTTAGGTTTCAACTTCCTTCGAACAAGAGCATAATGGTGTATGGTGACTGAATGAAGGCAGCATAGAATCAATATACAAACTGGGACATCTCTGTGACACAGGAGGCATCAATAGAGGCTCCATAAGGACTGGAAGCTTAACCAATTAGTGGAGATAAACTTAGATAAATGAGCACAGCTCCTAAAGTCAAACTATAACCCAACCAATGGATGTGATATACAGTGCTTTGTTCGAAGGCGACATGACTCAACATCTGCCACAGATAACATCTTTCCTTGTCCGTATTTTTGGTTTTTTAATTTTTTTGGACTTTTTCAGTTATTTGAAAAGCTTGAAAAAAGAATAAAATAGCTTTATAGTTACAAACTAGGAGGAGATGAGTGTCATAAGGTCAAACAAACTAGTTCCAAGTAGTGGAACATACTTATGCTCAATGCAAGGATACATGTGTAGGATATCGACACTCGGGGGAAAATCACCTCCTGGTAAAAAGGAAATCAAGCTGCGAAGGATATGAAAAATGGCTCTGCATGGCTAGACATGAGACAATCTCGGGCTATATGGCTGAAAAGCAATGTCACGGGAGCTGGCATAAATCTCAATAAGGCAGGAAAAGCTCATGATAATGCATTCACAACTTGACATGAGGGAGTCCTGAGGGAGATAGGCCAGCAAAAGATCAAGAGGAGTATGAGGCTCTTGCGAAATGTCATGGCAGTACTATACAATGGACTCCCACAACCTAAAGGAGAAAATGTCAGCATGGTCACCAAATGCAAATAAGGCGCTAACTAGGGTACCCATGTATGGTAAAGCTCTACCACTCATATCATACCATTTCTAAAGTAGCAAGAAGGTTCTGTGACATAATAGAGTGGGTTTGTACCTAAGGTCATGATGAGATGGTCATAAGGTTATACAAAATGCAAATGGTGATGAAACCTAACCTATATGCCAGTTTAGACATGATACCTGAGATTGGCATGAACGGGTCAATCCAACGGCTGAAACGAAACTGAAAAAGGTCTTCTACATCACAAATTATGTCAAAAACGGTCCAAAATGGTTAGAAAATGTCGAAACTATAGGAAAGGGGGTAAAAATTTTCAAATATTTGAAAAATTTCTATAAATAGTAAAACTTATAAATCATTTGAAACTTTTACCCATTTGAGCTCTGATTTTCAACAACAAATTTCAGGAGATCCAGCTGGTGGAATTCACTACCGTTTCTTCCAGGTATTTACTCATGCTCTCCTCTTGCATTTTGATACACTTTTTATGAATTTTCATGGTCAAATAAGTTTTTTAGGCCATCCCAAAATGAGCGATGTGGCCCATGTAGAAATCGAGGTTTTTTCCATGTATAGGGATGGATATACGCGGAAAATGGCCTCGAACCCGCGTACATACACGGATGTTTTGAAAACTGTTGGGGCGTGCACCTTAACGGTCCTTAAGTTGGTAACTCCGCGGGTTTTGTGGGAGTCTGTAAGCGGAGTTACGACTCAAAATATTCTTAGGGGTTTTGGGGTTGAGTCAAAGCCCTCTTTTTGTAATAAACCCATGGTTTAAGTCCAGGGTTTAGGGTTCGGGGTGCCCATGGTTTAAGCCCATGGTTTTGTAATAAGTGCATTGTATAAATAAGCACTCTTGTAAAGAATTTAGGTTAGGCTTTTGATGTAAGATGAATTGATACGAAGCTAAGGCTAGTTTTGTAAGAAAGGTTAAGTCCCAGCTGTGTGCGTGGACGACCTCTACAGCTATGTGCGCAGAGGGTTTTTGGGTGATTAAGAAGGTCTGCAGCTGTGTGCGCAGAGATCTGTAGCTAAGTGCGCAGCTTTGAGGCATTAAATGGATCTGCAGCTGAGTGCGCAGATCAGAACTATGGTTTTTGTAAAGAGTTGAATAAAACACAGTTCTGTGGACGTAGCCCCTACACTGGGGGTGAACCACATTATATCTGGTGTTCTTTGTGTTGTTTTGTTTTGTTCTTTTATGCATTGATAAGTAAATAACTGATAAGTAAGATCACTGCTAATTCCTAACTTCGCTGTGAATTCCAAGTTATGGGTTAAGCAAGACAGTGTTTGTTTATCTATCTGCGAAGCTTTATAAGTAATTGTCGAAGCTCTGTATTGTATGATTATAATTTGTTAAAGGCTAAAGGTATAGTAATATCCCTCTTCTGCTTGCAGAAACCTGATTCTGCGGCACCCCATAGTTGTTTCAGGTGAGACTGCAACTTGTTCGTAGGTTGTTGCCGAAAGGGCCAATACTGTGGGTCTTTTGTTGGTGCGAAGACAAAAGTATAGAACCAGGGTCTGCCCTAAGCCCAACAAATTGGTTCCGTTGCCGGTTGAACTCAGTATATGCTCAAGAGGGGTTTACGTCGTACCTAGAGGGATATGTTTTGGAGGCCCTCCATGAACGAAATCGGTGATTGAATTGACGAGACTTATCTAAAATTTGCTGAGCAAGAGAACAAAGATCTGCATCGTAGTTTAGACGAATTTTTACAAAGGTACATTTTTTCTAATGTTTACGAAATTTTCTTTGGTAGTATCCACATAGAGTTGCACCAGTGGTTATCCAGGTTAACAGAGAGAAGGACGAACTTCCAAGAAGGTTAGTTTCTTGCTTGGACCCCTGCAAGAATTAATATATTGAAAAGGGTGAACAACGAGATATCTTGAGGTATTGATTTCTGGACAATGCGAACCCTTGAAGCATTTGTGATGGAGTTCGCCATCAACACGAGTACTTCCTTTAGCGAAGCCAAACGACAGTTTTTCAAAGGACCAAGGGGTAAGTACTTGAATTCATTTAGTTTGAGAATTAAAATTCTATTGGCTGAAAAAGGTATATTGCTCATTGAATCAGACTGTTAGATTTAGTATTACTAACCTATGTTTGCAAGTGAAAGTGCCTTCGACGAGAAAAGTGGTTTGCTGTGAAGTGGAAAAAGGTATAAGAGAGATTTTGGATCCTATACCCTAGGTCAGAATACTGAGTATTCCCCTATAAGTCCCGCATACTCAGAGCTCGAAGAAACCCCTTCTGTCGAAAACCCTCCGGTAACCCCACAGCGAAGACCTGTTATCCCTGAGAACATGTCGCAGTCTGAAAGTAACCCTAGCCCAAGTATTCTTGTTGCAGGTTAGTCTACCCCAGTAAGACCCCCCCCACCTACTACCAGTCCCCCCCCAACCCCCCAACCCCCTAGATCCACTATGGCCCACATGACTGATGATATTAATCTCCCTGTGTTCAAAGGAACTGGATCAGAGGATCCAGAACAGTTATGGTTTTTATGTCAAGCAGTGTGGACTGCTAAGAACATTATGGATCAACATATAAGAAGAGCGCAGCTCGTTACTTATTTTAGAGACCGAGCTTTGACCTAGTTCATGAATTTTTCTAGCACTCAAAACCATGTCTTGGATGATATCAAAGCAGCAATGATCAAAGAGTTTAAGAAACCTAAATCAGAGTCACAGTGTATCACTGAACTGAAAGAGATTCAGCAAAGGCGAGGAGAATCAGTTTGGGACTTTGATCAGAGGTTCAAAGTTCTGCTCGATCAAGTTAACTTCACTATTGGACCAGCGCAGCATAAGGAATGGTTCATTGCAGTGTTGTTACCACATATCAGGATGCCCCTCATGCAACAAAAGGTTGCTGATCAGCAAGAGGCTTTAGAGATTGCTATGAAGCTTGAAACAACTCCTGTCGAAGATAATTCTGGTATAGCTCAAATACAAGTGCAGTTGGCAGCGATGGCTCTGGAGCTTCGTGATATGAAGAAAGGGAAAGCTAGTTGAGAGGAGGTTTGGTGTAGACGATGTCAGACAGAAGGTCACGACAAGGAACAGTGTCCTGCGGTAAGAAATTACCTGAATACTGGTGCGCCAAACCCATTTAACCCTCAAGTTCTATATTGTGAGCTTTGTTGAACAACTGGTCAGCATCAACCTGAAGACTGCTATCTGCTGCAATGGTATGTGCAAGTACCTAAGAACCCCTAATGCAAGTTCTATAAGTCAGTTGGCCACGATGAAGAAGAATGTCATAGTTTTGACCTCATGAGAGGACGTACCTACGATGCCTATCGGGTACAAAATGATGGAAAAGGCAATGATGGATATGGTTACCGTGGTAATGCATCAAGTAGAGGTACTTTTGGAGGTCGTGGTCGTGGTGGTATGGCTGGAAGAGGATGAGGTCAGGTTGTGTGTTATAACTGTAATCAGGCCGGACATCTGACTAGAGACTGTCGGAACCCAACTACGACGTGTCGATATTGCAGAGCAGTCGATCATGTTATTGAGCAGTGCCCACAGCTGATAGCCAAGATTTAAGAAAGAAATAGTGCCCCTACTTAGAATATTTAGATGATTGCTATGGAGCAACAACCTGTCCCAGCCATTAATGTTGTTACCAGGAGTGGAGCTACGACGCAAGTGCAGAACAAGGAGAAACAGCCTGACGAGGCTTGGGTCCGTAAGGCCCCAGAGAAAATTCCAACCTTCGATGTGGGAAGAGAAAAAGAGACCTTTATGGAAGCCAAAAAATACTTTGTTGATCTGAGCACGTCAGTAGCACCTGCACAACCACATCAGTAGCAGTCACAGTCTCAAGAAGCTTCGACGGATAAAGTAAGTACACTGTATTCATTTTTACAGAGTTGTATGAAGCTCTTAAGAAATCAGAATGCTTTAAATGAGTTGCAGAAAGTTATTTCTTCTTGCGAACCTTAGTGAAGCTCTGGTAAGGAAAAAACTATTAATAGAGTTAGAAGAATGGGCAGAGAAATGAGATTGCATGCTCAGATAGGAGAGTATGACATGGCTGATGTCATCTTGGACCTAGGATCAGAAGTAAATGTCTTGACTAAGCAGACCTAGGAACAAATGGGAAAACCTACCCTCGAATGGTCCCCTATACAGTTGAGGTTAGCCAATCAGCAAAAGATTGTGCCCTTAGGAATATTTCAGAGTGTCCCAGTAGATATTGATGGCGTCTGTATTGTAGCATACTTTGAATTCATTGAGATAATTGATGACAGCAACCCCTACCCAGCCTTGCTAGGTATTGAGTGGGCACTCGATAATGATGCAATCATTAACCTTAAAAAGAGACAGATGAATTTTGAAGGGAAAGGTTTGAGAGTCATAGTACCTTTGGACAATTCCCAAGGAGAAAGGTACACAGAACCACTCAGAGATGAAGATCAGGATGTTTTGGATCATATCTACAACAGCACATCTAAGGAAGAAGATTATGTTGATCCTACTACCGAGGGTGTAATGGATTGGCAGTGTGACAACTCCTACATGACTGATTTAGATGATGGACTAGAGAATTGGCAAAATAGGATCTACGAACTACATGGACATCGATGTGCAAGAATCACCAAATCTCTCAGATGGCTTGGTGCACAGGTAAGAGTCCTACCTGCTTACGATGGCTTGACAAATCTAGAAGATTTTATTCTACAGTTCTCAGAACAAGTACTAGATTCACAGAAAATGGAGACTCTAGATTCTGTATTTAGAGCCACAGCTGCCAGATGGTGGAATAGCCATAAGAAGTATATTCCTAGTTGGGAAGCTTGTCAGAAGTCCCTTCGCCTGAGATTCATGGATCAGCCCCAGGTGGTGCAAAGCAGGTTTAATGGTAAGACTAGCCCTCAGGAACATTTGGCATAGTGCTACGAAGCGTGGAAGCATGTACCTCGAGAAGAATGGGTACATAGGTTTATTCACACTCTGGAACCTATAGCAAAGAACTGGTATGCAGAGGCTGAGCTTCGCCAGGATACTGTAAGTTGGGATTTCCTTGTTGATAGTTTTGTGCTTACATTTTCTATTAATGAATTTTGTCTAGCTTTAGATGCAACTATTAGGTTGATTCATACTAAGGTGTTTGATGATAAAGAAATAGCTAAGTACCAACCTGATTGGAAGGAAAAAGAAGCTAATGCAGTAGAATGTTATAACCTCGCAATTGAGGAGGATGACAATCTGTGCAACATTGAAATTCTTGAGTCAGAAGGACACTGTGAAGTACACAGACCAGCAGTCGAAGCACCTGAAGTGACTCAGCCCCTGAAGACACGGACAGTCAACATTGGATGAGAAGAACAACCTAATTATGCTACCATTGGAGATTATTGGGATGAAGAAATGGTAAGCAAAGTGACCCAACTTCTCAATGAATATCAGGACCTATTTTCGACGAAGTTATCAGAGATGAAAGGTATCCTTGGTGATATAGGAGTGATAAAGATCCCTTTGAAACCTGATGTGAATCCTGTGAAACAACACCCTTATAGGCTGAACCGTAAGTATAAAGAAAAACTTAGAATGGAGCTAGATAAGATGCTTGTTGCAGGAATCATTGAGCCTATTGAAGAATCTGAATGGGTCAGTCCTATGGTAGTGCAAGAAAAGAAGACTAAGGGTGAAATCAAAATCTGTGTTGATCTGAGGAAGCTGAATGATGCTTGTTTGCATGATCCTTTCCCTACTCCCTTTACATATGAAGTTTTAGACAATGTCGAAGTTCAAGAAGTGTACTCTTTTACTGATGGATTTTCAGGTTACCATCAGATCAAAATTACTCCATAGGATCGGCATAAGTGCTGTACAGGATTACACACCTAATAACCTAAGGTTCGGGGTTACCAACATACTTAATCAACTTGCAGACAATTGACTTTCAGAGTGCAGAATAGGAAATAGGAGGGTGAGAAGGACTTACTTGATTAACGAAGGTCGATCCTTGCTTATCCTCTTCCGCTCCACTTCTTCTCCAAAGTATTCAAGGCTGCTCCTCTTTCACCTGTTCAGAGACAATCTTCCAGATACAGAGTGATTCATATATATATAAGCAGGTTAGACAAATCATATATAAAATGCAGAAGCATAAAAATTTATCAAACCAAGATATATGAGACACATATGGAAGAAGGATTCTCTTTATTATCAATAATGAGAGAGTTCAGAGTACAACCAAATGTCTGAGACAAGGACTCCTCTGCAACCAAAGGATTTTGAGTTCCACTGCTCCAAAGACTTCTATATACAATCCACCAGCATAATTTTGCTCTCCAAGTGTATGTATCAAACACTCTCCCCAAGGCCTGTATTTATATGGGTGAAATAAGGCAGTTCTCGAAGGTTGGGGAAGTTGTAGCAGTTAGGGAGATTAAGGTAAATGACTTAACTAATCTCCAATCAGCGCATGTGTTTGTGTTTAAATGTTAAGGGTCATATTCATGGGTATGTATAAGGGAAACCCGTGAATGATTCATGAATCACTATAAAGGCAAACCGCGAATACATATATTCGCGACTTTCTACACCCGAGACTCACGAATGATGCACGAGTTGTATAAAAGGAGAGTCGCGAATACCACTCAACATAGTAAAATGGAAAAGTAACCAGCTGGATGGGGGAAAAATGTATTTCATGACAAGCCAAGCTATAGTGTTTTGGGCAAACCTCTATCCATAGATGTCCTTTTGTGTGCCAACATGAGGGATGTCGGCACTCGGACGGAGAGGTGCCATTCAGGTGTATAACAATAAGACAACCTTCGCTACAGAAATGAGATCCTTTCGGTATACAGTTATGCCCTCTGGATTGAAGAATGCACCTACTATGTTTTCTAGAGTAGTCATCTCTGTATGTAAGGAATTTATACATAAATTCTTAGAAGTTTATTTTGATGATTGGACTATCTTTGGGTTACTAAAATACCATATAGCTAGTTTAAGACTTATGCTGGACAAGTGTAGACAGCATCAGATTTCCTTGAACTTGAAAAAGTGTATCTTTTGTGCACCTTTTGGAATTTTTTTAGGTCACATTGTATGTAAGCAAGGATTGATGATGGATCCTGCGAAGATAGCTATTATTGTGAACCTGTCACCTCCGAAGTCCATTAAACAACTTCGCACTATGCTTGGTCACACTGGATATTACAGGAAATTCATCAAAGGATATGCTCAGATTACAGCACCTATGGAAAAGCAGTTGAAGAAAGATATTAAGTTTGAATGGACACCTGAGTGTCAAGCAATCTTGGATATCTTGAAGGAAAATATGGTCACTGCCCCTATCTTAGTATTCCGTGACTGGAATAAGGAGTTTCATGTGCATGTCGATGCATCCTCCATTGCTTTGGGTATAGTATTGGCTTAGTCAGGTGAAGGTAATATCGATCACCCTATTTCTTTTGCAAGTAGAAAATTTTCCACAGCAGAAAAAAATTATACTACGACAGAACGAGAAGGTCTCGCTATGGTTTATGCATTGCAGAAGTTTCGACATTATCTATTAGGGTCTCATTTTAAGATGTTCACTGACCACTCTGCTTTGAAGTATTTGGTTAACAAGCCTGTGCTAGGTGGAAGGATATGTAGATGGCTAATTCTGTTTCAGGAATATGACTTTGAGATCATAGTTAAGCTTGGACGACTTAACCTAGGACTTGACCACTTGTCACAGCTCGAGTCAGGAGAAGATCCCACTAGTTTGGATGAAGGTCTTCCTGATGCCCAATTGTTTGCCATCCAGATGGTTGATGACTATTTTCAGGATATTGTTTAGTATCTGTCTACAGGTTTTTCACCTGCTGAGATGACAACATAGCAGAAGAAGCAGCTGGTGGTTAAAGCAGCCGACTTTACCTTAATAGCAGGACAGTTGTATAAGATGGGACCAGATGAAATACTGTGCAGATGTGTCCTAGAGCATGAAAAGCCAATAATTTTGGCTGAGGCACATCCCGGAGTAGCAGGAGGTCGTTATGGAGGAAAAGTTACAGCACAGAATATTTTGACAGCTGGATTGTGGTGGCCCACAATTCATAAGGATGCAAGATAATATTGCCACAGCTGCGACATCTGTCAGAGGATAGGCAAACCATCCAGAAGGGATGAGATGCCTCTAGTTCCGCAGGTAACTTTACAAGCATTTGACAAGTGGGCTATTGATTTTGTTGGCCCTATCAATCCCCCTATGAAGAAATCAGGAGCAAGATACATTATTACAGCAACTGACTACCTTACCCGTTGGGCCGAAGCTCAACCAGTCAAGAACTGTAGCGCTGCTATAGCTGCGAAGTTCATCTTCGGTAACATCTTGTCAAGATTTGGGTGTCCTAGAATTCTTATGAGTGGTCAAGGATCACATTTTATAAATAGGACTATTGAAGTATTGACAAAAGAATTTCAAGTATATCATCAGAAGAGTACTTCCTATCATCCTCAAGCAAATGGAACTGTCGAAGCCTTTAACAAGCTCCTTGAACACGCTCTAACGAAGGTTTGCAATGTTAACATAAATGATTGGGATCTTAGAATTCCAACAGTACTATGGGCTTATAGAACCACCTGCAAGAAGTTAACAGGCCATACACCTTTTAGGTTGGTCTATGGACAAGAAGCAGTCATGCCCATGGAGTAAATTGTTCCTAGCCTTAGAATATCCACTTTCATAGAGATGGATGACCCAGCTATAATGAAAGAAAGGCTGGCAAAGATACTAGAACTTGAAGAGGATAGATTCATTGTAGGGTTCCAGCAGCAAGTGCAGAAATCTTGAGAAAAAGCATGACACGATAGACACATTAAGAAGAAGAAGTTCCAGTAGGGTGATCTTGTGCTCTTATATGATAGTAAATTCATGAAATTCCCAGGTAAGTTCAAGACACATTGGAAAGGACCATACATAGTGCAGAAAGTTATTGATGGTGGCACAGTCCAGTTAGCTAAATTGAATGGAGAACTTTTACCTTCTATGGTGAATGGAAGTAAATTAAAGAAGTACAGGGACAAGCCCAGACCCCCTAATCAGAATTAATAGAAAAAAGGAGAGTCTAAGTACCAAGAACAGTTGAAATCGGGTACTAGACTATAATGAAGCTATTCTCAAAAGCTACGAAGTGTGATGATTATCAAAGTTCGAAGGTTGAAGTTTGGTTGTCGCGTGGGTCAGGATGGGTCGAAGGTACTCATTAAGGCGAAGCTGAAGTTAGTGGTTATGTCGAAGATAAAAGGTGTGTCGCAACCTAAAATGTGACTGATGGGACAAACTAGACTTGGTGGCAATGGCATGTGAACTACCTTAACTACCTGTAATGATGAGATCTTGGGAAATCTAGCGTCGTGTGGATAGGATTTCCACCACTCCATCAGATTCGGCGTCATTAATGCACCATCATGACAGATTTTTTTGTGGGATTCTATAAGAAGCTACACTGGCCTGCGACTCCTGCATTGTGTATTTCTTTAAGTTTACAGTTAGCACCATGTCGAATGATCGTGAAGTTCAGGAATTGTTACGAGAGTTCAGGGAGAGAGGTCTGCAGAACCTTATGAGAAATCCACCCTGTAAGGAGATGTTCCCAGCGCTACAGTAGCCAATGCAGACACGATCAACCAGAGAGAAATTTAAGGCAGAATTTCGCTCTAAGCGGAACGAAGAAAGGAACAAGACCTCAAGAAAGAATCAGGAGGATCCTGAGATGTATCCTCCTGGCTCAGCAGATTGGAGGCATGCTGTTTGTCTTATGCAAAATTACATTGGCATGCAAAACCAGGGGTACCGCCTGTTAAGGACCCAAAGTTGTAGATGATCAAATGTTCGATAGGACATGAACAGGAGGCAGTTCACGGGATGGGGTCGCTGAAATATTTACAAGGCCCAATGAGTCCCATGACCATCATAAATATTAAGAGATGCAGACAGATACAAAGCCTGACAGAGTGTGGAGGGAGACCATAAAGAAGGAGCAAGGAGCCGACGACAGCATGTATGGCTTCAGCAAGCAGTGCATACCACCAGAAAAGCAGCAGAGTGTCTCGGGATGGGACACTGGTGAGTCTTAGGGGCCTGTTGGGGTGCCCACCTTAACGGTCCTTAAGTTGGTAACTCTGCGGGTTTTGTGGGAGTCTGTAAGCGGAGTTACGACTCAAAATAGTCTTAGGGGTGTCGGGGTTGAGTCAAAGCCCTTTTTTTGTAATAAACCCATGGTTTAAGTCCAGCGTTTAGGGTTTGGGGTGCCCATGGTTTAATCCCATGGTTTTGTAATAAGTGCACTGTATAAATAAGCACTCTTGTAAAGAAGTCAGGTTAGGCTTTTGATGTAAAATGAATTGATGGGAAGCTAAGGCTAGTTTTGTAAGAAAGGTTAAGTCCCAGCTATGTGTGTGGACAACCTCTGCAGCTGTGTGTGCAGAGGGTTTTTGGGTGATTAAGAAGGTCTACAGCTGTGTGCACAGAGATCTACAGCTAAGTGTGCAGCTTTGAGGCATTGAAGGGATCTGCAGCTAAGTGCGCAAATCAAAACTGTGGTTTTTGCAAAGAGTTGAATAAAACACAGTTCTGTGGACGTAGCCCCTACACTGGGGGGTGAACCACATTATATCTGGTGTTCTTTGTGTTGTTCTATTTTGTTCTTTTACGCATTGATAAGTAAATAACTAATAAGTAAGATCACTGCTAATTCCTAACTTCCCTGTGAATTCCCAGTTAAGGGTTAAGCAAGACACTGTTTGTTTATCTATCTATGAACCTTTATAAGTAATTGTCGAAGCTCTATATTGTATGATTATAATTTGTTAAATGCTAAAGGTATAGTAATATCCCTCTTCTGCTTGTAGAAACCTGATTTTGTGGCACCCCATAGCTGTTTCGGGTGAGACTACAACCTATTCGCAGGTTGTTACCGAAAGGGCCAACACTGTGGGTCTTTTGTTGGTGCGAAGACAAAAGTATAGAACCCGGGTCTACCCTAATCCCAACAAAAAATGTCACGTATGAGGCTGCGCATATGATTTTTTCAATAAATTGATGGGAAAATTTACAATTTCTTTTGCAAGATGGTGCTAGACTGGAGAGAGCGTGAGCATGGTGAAGTAGAGGAAGCAGTAAGGGACAACTTAATGGCTCAACAAGCTCTATGTGCATGCGAATTATACAAGTTTTGGTGTCTTGGTGGTTTGAGGGCCAAACCAAGACTGCTACAGATGCTGGTAGACTATTGGGATCCAGACTCGGAGTCCTTTCATATTGATGGGATGTCCCTCACCATAGAGGTGGAGGACATATAATTTATCATAGGGCTTTCTAGACGAGGGGATGTGGTGGACCTTTGTTCCCGTGGTGGGCCAGGAGGTGGCCTGACTATCGACGAGTACATTGTCATGTATTGTTATCCAAACACCAAGAAGGTGGGGAGTCAATTCCCTACCAATGCTATACAGGTGCTGGGCCTAAAGGCCATATTACTGATGCTGGGCAGGATAGCAGGCTTAGAATCACTCCACCAGGCCTCGTGGCCTCTGATGTTCTATGCAGTGGAGTGCATGAGACCCACCATCTACGACTGGAGTACTACACTACTGAGCAACATGAAACATCAGCTCAATGAGTGTAAGGCAGGCAAGGTGCAAAACTTCAGGTTCAACAGTATTTTGAGCACGTTTTTCTTCGAGCGTGTTCCAGGATTGAGCCCCAGAGTGGACCTTCCTCTCCACAGAGTTTGAGATCCGGACCAAGGGCATTGGGCAGATGCTATGCACAGACTGGGGGGTGTTAGGGTGGCCAACCCATATCCAGCTGACTTCTTTCCATGGTGGCGACGACAGATAGTTTCCATCGATGACTACCCCTATGCAAGGATATATTTTTTGGGGGGCCCAGACATGCTGCTACCACCAGGATCGACATATGGCGATATAGGTAACAAATCTCGACCTTCACTCTTTTTAAATTTTTTGATTTATTTAATTTTTTTGTATTTTCTTGATTATGTGAAATCAAAAAGACATGTTTTTGTGTGATAATACGTAGTGGCATCTACCATTTGTGTGAATATGTGGGACCACGGTGGCCAGAGGGCTTCCCTCGTCATAGATGGAGGGGAAGAGGAGATGACATCACAGGTGTGGATGCGGAGCGAACGCTCCAAAGCATTCATACCAATTTTGTGAGATTGACACATAGAGTTCCCATGGCACAAGTCAAGGACTTTCCTGAGACCATGCAGAGGCAAGTGGTGGGTGTACCACACGCATGGATGCATTTATTCTGGCGGCTAGCTAGAGCTGTAGTGACCTTTCATGATCACAACCCTCCTCCTCCTCCACAGGATTAGACACCTGGGAGTGTATACATTTTGTACGACCATGTATTATATGATGGTGGCTTTCAAAGCCCCAAATTTTGTATCATGACACTATGTATGATCCGTCGGACCTCAACTTGTGTGCACTAAAAGTTTGTGTTAAAAAGAATGCGTTCAGCAGGTGAATTAATGGAATAACATTTATAGAAATTAAATGCTGAAAACAGATGGAAAACAAAACTGATAAACAAATATAAAAGAAACACAGAATCAGAGAGTCACAAAATAGAAGTTGATAACGAAGTTCAACCCCTTCACCGGGCTACGTCTCTGGGTCCCTCTCCAATGGGTACCAATCCAATTAATCTCTTTGAAATGGTACAAAAATGGTTCTAGAATCAACTTCAGCAACTGTAAATAGAAAGCTGTACAAATCCTTTAAGACCTCTCTTGAAAATTAGAAAATGGTCTTCAAAAAACAAAGAAAACCAATTATAACAGAGAATAGTCGACTTCAAAAGGAAACAACATCTGGACATTTCACAGTGAAGCTCTCCAAGCTTTTCATAACATAAAAATGATGTACTGGGCTCTGAACAATTTGAGTCCCCGATTTGAGTCCCTGATTTGAGTCCCTGATTTGAGTCCCCCTTCACTGGTGGCCAGCCTCCTCTATTTAAGCGTTCAGTGGGAGGATAAGTAACGGATTTGCCTCCCTCTTTCGCACAACTATTATCTTCTTTATTATAGTTACAACCATATGCTAAAACTGAACCATGCAATTCAGCCAAATCACTGCCCAAGCGTTATGGTACCACAACGTTCCATATTCCTGAAACGTTGCAACCAACTCCACACACATATGTTGACTCACAACATGTTGCAATGACCACCACGCATATATGTTGCACCATACCATAGCGTCACACGTAATGTAACCATTTGATGTCACCACTAACTTCAGGATGTCGCAGCAAGTGCGATAAGTCTGTCGTAGAAAAGTCTGTCACAGCAAGTGATAAGTCTGTCGTAGCTAAGTCTGTCACAACAGTGTACGACGTATGTCCTACCAGGTACGACGTATGTCGCAGCAGGTGCGACGTATGTCGCAGTAAGTGTGATATGTCACCACTATGTTTAGCATATGTGTGGAACATACATGTGTTATGTTCTTTGAACCATATATTAATAACTATTGTACCATATTGGATCAGTGTAAATTAAAGATGAATAATCCTCTGGATCATTCCTCCCCATTGGAGAGCTTTTGGACCACCAAAAGCCTGATTCACTTTGCAAGTAAGTGAGGGTATAGTTCCCTCACTCTTCCAATATCCATCCATCTTGCTTTGCTAGGATGCATGCCTTTAAGCCCCACTCGGAGGTACTCAGCATTCCCCCTTCGTGAAGTCCTTACATTTCTATCAAGAATAATATCATCCTGCAACTCATTCATATATTCAGGTGCCATATCATCAACTGAAGGAATCTGCATGTTAATTTCCTCATCCATGATCATAGGAGGCTCATACAATTTAAGATTCTCAACATTGATAACTGAATAAATTTGCATGTATGGAGGTAAATTCAAGCGAAAAGAATTAGTATCGATCTTTTCCAAGATCTCAAAAGGACCATACCTGATAGGTTTAAGCTTTTTACCTTCACCCTTCATTCTTTCTTTGGTGATATGTAACCATACTCGGTCACCAACCTGAAATTGATGATCAACTCGATGCTTGTCATGCTTGGCCTTGTACTTTGCCTGGATCTTCTCCAACTATTCTTGAACTTCTTGGATTCTCTGAATGAAATTTAAAGCTTTATCTGCATCATGATGTCCATCCACTGCATCGTTTTCAAAATAGAAGTCCATCGGTGTTTTTGGCAGATAACCAAAACAAGTTTCAAAAGGATATCTTTTCGTGGAAGAATGAACTGCATGATTGTAAGCATGTTGTATATACTGCAACTGCTCATCCCAAAGTTTAGGATGTTTACTACAATATCCTCTGAGCAGCTAAATCACTGTTCTGTTCACTACCTCTTTTTTCCCATCATTCTGTGGATGAAAAGCTGTACTTTTCTTCAGTTTAGTGTCCATAAGCTCCCATAAGTTCAACTAGAATTCTCCCAAGAACTGGGAATCCTGATCAGATACAATAGACATGGGTAGCCCAAAATGTACCCAAACATTCTGAAAGAATAGATGAGTTGTTTGTTCAGTAGTGATCTATTTGTTACATGGCATTAAGATACACATTTTGTTGAATCTATCCACAACAACATATAGATAATCATGCCCTTTTCTATACATAGGTAGTCCTCCTACAAAGTCCATAGAAATGCTTTCCCAAGGAGGAGAAGAAACTGGAAGAGGTGTGTACAAACCCAATTTCCTATTGCTAGGCTTACTCGTTGCACACATAACACGGCCTCTTATGTATTTAGCTATAGTTTCTTGCATCTGAGGCCAATAACAATGATTCTGCAATACATACAATGTTTTACTTACTCCAAAATGGCCTGCAATCAATGAACTATGTGCCTCTCGGATCGCATGCACTCTTTCTTTCTCTGGAATACATAGTTTACCAAGATGAAACAAGAGCTGATCATGCACAAAATAGTTCTCTTCCTGTTTACCATGTATTAGTGATGCATATACGTTCTTAAAATCTTTATCTTCTGCATATTGTTCAACATAACTCTCATGGGTTAATGAACTGTTCTGAAGAATGATTGAAGCATTCATAGGTGGCCTTGATAACATGTCTACTACTTTATTATGAATTCCCTTTTTGTATCTAATTACGAGATGAAACTGCTGTAAAAATCCCATCCATCTTAAATTCCTACTTTGTTGTACTTTAGTTTGAGATTGTAAATATTGAAGGGGCTGGTGATCAGTATGTATGACTGTCTCTTTTCCCATGATATAATGTTTCCACTTCTTCACACTCTGTACCAAAGCATACAACTCTTTTTCATAGGTCGGATAGTTACTTACCGCAGTAGAGAATGTTTCTGAATGGTAACAGACTAGCTTCCTTCCTTGCATCAAAACTGCTCCCATGGCAAACCCGCTGGCATCGGTTTCAATCTCAAATGGCTACTGCAAATCGGGCAACATTAGAACTGGTGCTATGCTGATCCTTTCCTTCAAAGTGTCGAAGGCTCTTTGATGCTTGCCTCCCCACTGGAAAATTTCTTTAATGCTTGTCAATGCATGTAATGGAGCAGCAATGGAAGAAAACCCAGAAATGAATTTCCTCCAATATTGAACCGCACCCAAAAAACTTCTGATTTCAGTAACGGTGTTAGGTCGTGGCTAGTTTACAATGACAGTAACCTTGGTTAGGTCCACTCGCAGGTGGCCTCCACCAATAATATGGCCCATATATACTAAAGAAGTTTTAGCAAACTCACATTTAGACATTTTTACACAAAGCTTCTCCTTCCTCAGTACATTTAAAACTTTCTTCACATGTATAATGTGTTCCTCCCAGTTTTTTCTAAACACAAGGATATCATCTAGATATACAATTACAAAATCATCAATGAATGGTCTAAAGACATCATTCATGACCCGCATGAAATTAGCAGGAGCATTACATAGCCCGAATGGCATTACAAGCCATTCATACAAACCCTGTTTTGTTTTAAACGCTGTTTTCCAAGCATCATTTTCAGCAACACGGATTTGATGATACCCACTACGCAGATCCAATTTTGTAAAATAAATGGCATGTTTCAACTGATCAAGCAAATCATCAATGTGAGGAAGAGGATACCTGTTTTTAATGGTGATTTTGTTAAGGGTCCTGTAGTCGATACACATCCTCCACGACCCATCCTTCTTTGGAACCAAGACTATAGGAGAGTTGCAAGGAGAAGTGCTTGGCCAGATGACCCCCTTCTCAATTAGCTCCTGAACCTGCTTCTTGATCTCCTCATTCTGCATTACAGACATTCGGTACATGACTATGTTCGGGAGTGGCACATCCTACTACAACTGTATCTCATGCTGAATCTCTCTCTTTGGTGGTAACCCTTTCGGATCTTGAAATAAATCGTCATACTCAGAAATAATTTCAATCAGTTCAGATTTATGTTTAGAATCACATCCTTCAAAAGATTGAGAAATCTCATCATTTTTCACCTTAACCATCATTAACACAAAATTCTTACTAGCATTTACCAGCCTCTTCATTTGTCCTGCAGAAACTATTGCTAAGTTTGTTCTTGTCTTATGTGCTCGTACAATGTATTCCACACCATCTTTAAAAGATGATACTTATTCTTCTCTCTATAAAATACTGCTTTCCGATCATACAAATATGAACTCCCAAGTACTATCCCACAAATGTCAAGTGGCACTACATCTAATTCTACCTCATCCATGAACTTTTTAGTAATTGCAAACTTCAATACACATTTCTTTGTAACTTGTAATTGTGTATCATTAGTAACCCAACCAAGAGGATAGGGTTTTTCATGAGGAATAGTAACTAAATGCAATTTCTTAACCACTTCCTCTGATATCAGATTTACTTGTGAACCACTATCAAACATTGTATCAATCTTTGTGTGATTTGCAATGACACGAACATGAAACAGTGCACTTCTATCTTTATCATTTTTCTTAGAAGTAGATGGCAGATTTTTACTTGCACTAGAACTTGATTTTGCATCAATGGGAAGTGAGATACTTTTATTGTTACCCTGGATTCCGACAGCTGTAACCTTTGTTTCATCACCTGAGTCGGATCCCAAGTCTTGAATAATTGTTGCAGTAGCTTTTGCTTTGCCTTTATCGTTGTTTCCTATGAACTTCTTCGGCCTTAACTCTGGATGAAGTTTCCAACACTTAGAGACATCATGTCTGTTGGAGTAGGGTCCCGCAGCTACAGGAAAAGTTGTTGTTTTGGAATGAGTAAGTCAAAGGTAACAGTACCTGAGCGACCGAGAGGAGAAAGCTCAACCACTACACTTAAGGCAGCAGTGAAGACAGGAGGGCTTAGATACCCTCATAAATGGAAAAGAAGCAGCAGGCCGAGGTATTGAAGATGAAGGAAAGAAAAGGAAGCAGCCCCGGTACCCATGGTCAGCGCCGGGAAGCGTGGAAGACTGCAGGAAGCTGTGCTGTGATGGAAAGTGGCAACTCAAAGTATAGATATGCCAACTGTCACTAGTTAGGGTTTTTGGGTTACTGTTGCGACAGGCCCACAGTTTTGTAAAGGTGAGACCTTCGGGCCGCCTATAAAGGGATGTAAATTGTATTGTAAAAGGTTAGCTAGTTAGCTATTCAGACATTTAGCTCACTAAGTTGTTCAGACACTTAGCCAGTTAGAGAGTCAAGTAGCCTGTTAGCTCATAGTTATTTTGTATTGTAATAGAGTTGAGCTCTGGTTCTGTTATTTAGTCTATAGTTATATTACTATAACTAGTAGCCGACTCTAGGAGCATGTATGTAACAATCCGTAGGGATTGAGAGAGAGAGAGAGAGAGAGAGAGAGAGAGAGAGAGAGAGGAAGAGTATATTGTAAGAAGGCAATATAGATAGAGAATAGATCTAAGACAGAAGGGCTCCCGGCAGTGTGTGTGGAGTTACCCAGAAGATCTCTAGCTGCACAACAGGTTGTAGCAGAACTGTGTATCCCCTCAAGATATAATAAACACAGTTCTGTGGACGTAGCTTCTACCCTGGAAGCGAACGAAGTAAAATCAGTGTGTTATGTGACTGTTTCATGTGATTGTGCTTTACTTAGTTGCTATCTGTTACCTGTTACATGAATGTTGTATTTCAGTTAGTAAATGTCTGTATGTTCTCACTCAGTTACAACATTATAGAAGGTTAAAGGAAGGTTTAAATGTATCAAGTGTTTGCATATGAGTTTATCAGTGCTTGTTTCACACAGTAATAGTCTCTCTGTTAAGCGTTTCAGTATACTTATTCAGCAAGTTAAGTATAGTTGATGTTGAGTGTGTTGAACCGTGGGAGTTCAAGTAAGATTGTTTAACACCCTGTTGAAAGTTAGCCGAGTTATTCCACCCCGTGAGATAGCCCCTGGACCTTGAGGGTCGCACTGGGTCGTACTATAGAAGATATCGCATTAACAGAAGGTGATATCGCACTGTCAGAGGAGCTGCGGTGTGAGATATCGCAGGTAGTGGGTTAAGCGGAAGGGAGAGTTAGCGCATCGTCCTAGTCATTGCGATGCGATAAGGGTCCCTCCCCTGTCCGAGTCCACGAGTAAGAGAGAATTGCGACTCGCAGAGAGATATTGCTAGCTAAGAAGAGCCGCGAGACCCTAGGATGCTACAGAACCTGGTTGAGGACACCTGAGTCTTCGGCCAACCCATAAGATCACTTCGGGTGAGACTTCAGGCCGTTTTGCGGTCTGTCACCGAAAGGGCTAGTGACCTAGGGGTATTGTTGGTATATTTATACAAGTAAACTCGGGTCTTCCCGTAGTAGCCAACAATGTCCCTTCTGACAATGCGAACATGTAGGCTTTTCACCCTCTTTCTTAACAGTAGCCATCTTCTTTTTCCCCTTATCTTGACCTTTCGATTTGTTATCAAATTTAAATGATTTCTTCACAAAAGTATCATTAGCATGCTTACCCCTGGCTTCTAAATGGGTAGCTTGAACACATACATCATCCAAATTACTGGGGTTAAACATCAATAAGGTATGTCTCAAATAAGAATGCATGCCACCAATATACTTAAGAAGAGTTTCCTGTGTATCTAATGCAACATTCAATGCAATATCCCTTTTTATGAATTCATGAGTATAGTCTTGAATGCTTTGTCCTTTAGCTTGTCTAAACATTTTCCAACCCATGGTTAATTGTTGAATATGGCCTAAAGGATAAAATTACTTCCTTAATACTTCAATGAATTCATTCCAAACTGAAATAATTTTACCATTCTTTCGAAGATCTTGCTGAATATTGCTCTCCCACCAAGTAAGATCCAACCCACTCATTCTTAGAGTGGCCAATTGAATTCTGGATGGGTCATCGTTGATGGCTTGCACCCTACAATATACTTCAAGCTGCTTGATCCAATTGTCTAACTTTTCAGCATCTAAATCTCCATTATAAATTGGTAACTCAAACTTAACATCCAATTTGAAATAAGGCATATTAGAATTTGCATTAGCATTATGTGAATGAGAAGCATGAGAAGAAGATAAAGTTTGAGTAGTATCAAGAGGATAACCATTTCCTCCTACTCCTTTACCCTTTTCTTCCTTCTTCACTTCTACATCTTTGGATGAAGATCCTTCTTCTTTCTTCTTCCTTTCTGCTCGCTCATCGAGTAGAATTTCCATCATGGATTTCATGCTCATAAAAGCCTCCAAAAACTTAGACTCTGAAATAACAGGTTTTTCCCGTTCTGTATGTCCTTCTTCTTCCCCTCGTGGAGAAGACATGGTTCTTGTGAATGTTCTCCTTGAGCCAATCTTAGGATCTTCTTCAACTAATTCTCCTTCACCAAGATTTAACCTGGACCTGGTAAGCATTCACAAACTTGCACAAGTAGTCAACCAGCTCTGATACCATAACATGATCCGTCGGACCTCAACTTGTGTGCATTAAAAGTTTGTGTTCAAAAGAATGCGTTCAGCAAGTGAATTAATGGAACAACATTTACAGAAATTAAATGCTGAAAACAGATGGAAAACAAAACTGATAAACAGATATAAAAGAAACACAGAATCAGAGAGTCACAAAATAGAAGTTGATAACGGAGTTCACCCCCTTCACTGGGCTACGTCTCTGGGTCCCTCTCCAATGGGTACCGATCCAATTAATCTCTTTGAAATGGTACAAAAATGGTTCTGGAATCAACTTCAGCAACTGTAAACAGAATGCTGTACAAAGCCTTTAAGACCTCTCTTGAAAATTACAAAATGGTCTTCAGAAAACAAAGAAAACCAATTATAACAGAGAACAGTCGACTTCAAAAGGAAATAGCATCTAGACATTTCACAGTGAAGCTCTCCAAGATTTTCATAATAGAAAAATTATGTACTGCGCTCCGAACAATTTGAGTCCCCAATTTGAGTCCCCCTTCACTGGTGGCCAGCATCCTCTATTTAAGCATTCAGTGGGAGGATAAGTAAAGGATTCGCCTCCCTCTTTCGCATAGCTGTTATCTTCTTTATTATCATTACAACCATATGCTAAAACTGAACCATGCAATTCGGCCAAATCGCTGCCCAAGCGTTATGGTACCATGACGTTCCATATTACCAAAACGTTGCAACCAACTCCACACACATATGTTGACTCACAACACGTTGCAATGACCGCCACGCACATATGTTGCACCATACCATAGCGTCACACGTAACGTAACCGTTTTATGTCACCACTAAATTTGCGATGTTGCAGCAAGTGCGATAAGTCTGTCGCAGCAAGTGATAAGTCTGTCACAGCAGGTGCAACGTATGTCGCGGCAAGTGCGATATGTCACCACTATGTTTAGCATATGTGTGGAACATACATGTGTTATGTTCTTTGAACCATAGATTAATAACTATTGTACCATATTGGATCAGTGTAAATCAAAGATGAATAATCCTCTGGATCAATGTATTATCACATTTTTTATGTATATATAAATTTTTTTATGGTGATCGATTTATTTATTTACATGTGTAAAAATTGTGTTTGTGATTAATTTATTATGAATGAAACAAATGCCAATCTAACATGTAGTTAGCATATGAGTTAGAAACTTGATTATTATTTCTTGGAATGTGTATATATGTTATATTGTCAAATTGTTGTTCTAACAATCTCACACGTAAGAACCTTCTCAATAACGTCGGATCTCTAACATGGTACAAACCATTGAGCTGTGACACTACTAACTCCGAATCAAGACGTACCTCAAGAGATAGAACGCCATGCAAAATGAAATCCCGTAGAAGCTCAATAATGACACTATATTCAGCAACATTGTTGGAAGATGGTCGTAGACATACACCTCCTAAAGAGAGTACCTAACCCATAGGAGTATAAATCACCCAAGCAGCAGAGGCTGAGTGTTGAGTGTGACGGCTTGCAACATCCGCAAATCCTATGTAGGTGGAAGATTCCATTGACATCTGCCAAAAGAAATGGAAACTAATCACAAACCCGATCATGATAAGAAAAATACCTAACTATACAAAGCTGTACAATAATATACAACAAGCAGCCTTGGCTAAAGATCATGCATAGTATTTTTTGAGATAGAGCCCATTTCTAGGCTCCGCCAAAGTTGTTCCTTTGTAATCCACTGACTCATATGCACCCTTCTCTAACACATGCTTGACCACGTAAGGACCACGCCACATAGGAATAAATTTCCCTTCCCCCAAGGTTTCTTTCGGTTGATCCCACAAAAGGACCAAATCACCTTCACTAAATGCCCTTGGACGGACAGACTTATCGTACTGGACCTTAACGCGACATTTATTGAATTCTAGAGCCACCAAGGCATCCCGACGCTGCTCATTAAGTTGCTCAAGGTCAACCAAATGCTCTTCCAATGGGGAAGTGTCCGGTAAGAGTTCCAAAGCTACCTTCAACGAAGGAATTTCACATTCAACCGACAGTATTGACTCCACTCCATGTACAAGCTGATATGGAGAAAAACCAGTGGCAGTCTTAACCGCAGTTTTATATGCCCACAAAGCAGGATATAACATAATGTGCCAATTATTCTTTCTTTGTGTGATGGTTCCTTGGAGAATGGATTTGAGTGATTTATTCACTGCCTCTACCTATCCATTTGCTTGGGGGTAGTAAGAAGATGAATGTTCTTGCTTATACCCTAACTTGGATGCCAACTCTTCCATCATATGGTTCTGAAAGTGCGAGCCATGGTCAATGACAAGCTCTTTCAGAATCCTGAACTGAGTAATAATTTGGTTGAACACAAAGTGAGCGACTGTCTCACCATCATATTTTACTGTAGGCATAGCCTCAGCCCATTTCATGAAATAATCAACAGCCACTATAATGTGATGGTGCCCCCCAGCCGAAGCTAGGTTGCAATCCATAAAATCGAGCCCCCACTTAGTGAAGGGACTGGCGGTGATAATGGGATGTAACGGGGAAGGTTTTGAGTGCATATTATGTGTGAACACCTGGCAAGGGTGGCACCTCTTGACCGCATCAACACAATCCTTAAAGATCAATGGCCATAAATAACCCGCTCTCAAAATCTTTTGAGCTGTAGAAAGCCCAGATAAATTACCACCACACGCCCCTCCGTGGCAATCATTCAGCACTACCTCAGCCTCTTTATGAGTTAAACAACGTTGTAAAATGGAATCTACCCCACGGCGGTACAAATTATTGTCCACTATGAGGTAGTTCTTAGAGACGTGACGTAATCATCGTCGTTCATCTCGTGAGAGGTGAGTAGGGGTCTTTTGTGTTTGTAGATATACTATGATATCCCCATACCATGGGTCTAACATTGAGATTAAGAATATGTGTTCATCAATAAACGTATCTTCACAAACCAACTCCTCGGCCTCGCTCGGGAAATCTGATATAAGCTCTGCAAAAATTAAAGACTTCTTCGATTTTGTCAAAACAAACTTGAGATTGAATTCTTACAGAATGACAATCCATTTATTATAATTTCCCCCAATCATCCTTCGGGTGAGGACAAATTGAAACGGATTGACATGGGCCACAACCAAGTTCTGGCAAAGGAGAATATAATGTCTCAACCGCTGAACCGCATGTACGATAGCTAAAGCAAGCTTCTCGACATGAGAATAACGAATGTCTATGTCAATAAGGTTTCAGCTCAGATAATATATGACATGCTCTTGGAGCTCCTCATCCTCTTGAACCAAAACCATACCAATCGTCTCTAAGGACGTGGACACATATAATAGAAAATCATGGCTATAATCAGGAGGACTAATCATCGGGGCCGATGCTAGGGCTCGCTTGAGTGCATCGAAGAACTCCTGGGCTCACTCATCCCAATAAAAGGGGGTGTCCTTCTTCAAGAGATGCATGAAGCCTCTAGCCAAATTGGCAAAGTTGACAACAAATATTCGTAAGAAGTTTGCCATGCCTTGCAAACACTGAAGATGACGAATATTCTTCGAGGGAGACAACTGAAGTATTGCCTCAAAATTCAAAGGGTAGACTCTTATACCCTCTTTAGACACGATGAATCCTAACAAATGCCCTGATTTCACACAAAATATGCACTTGTGAGGATTTAATCTAACCGAATAGTGCCAGAATATTTCGAATACCAATCTCAAGTGATAGGGATGATGCATTCTTATGCGAGAATGAGCAGCGAGGTCATCCAAAAATACCTTGATAATTGACTTGAGATCGTGGAAAATCAAGGTCATTTCCCGCTGAAATGTAGCTCCAGCGTTTTTAAGGCCGAAAGTCATTTTTCGATATGCAAACGTTCCACAAGGACAAATAAATGCATTCTTATGTTGGTCCTTAGGTTTAATATGTATCTGATTATACCCAAAAAAGCCGTCCATAAAGGAGAACACCTCGCTACCCACACACTCATCCAAAATATGATCTATAAATGGTGTGGGGAAGTTGTCCTTAAGACAAGCACAATTCAAATCGCGGAAATCAATGCATATGTGGATCACTCCCTAATTCTTATCCACTGGAATGGGGTTTGAAACCCACTCCATAAAGGGAACAGGATAGATGAAACTGGCTTTCAATAGCTTCTCTATCTCTGCCTTAATGGCGGGTGCTTTCCTAGGATTCACCGCACGTAAACGTTGTCGAACAGGCTTAGCGTTGGGGTAAGTCTTAATCTCATGCTCGACAATACGAGGTTCAATACCTGGCATCTTGTCATAATACCAAGCAAAAATATCATGGAATTCCTTAAATATCTCGGTATATTCCAGAATCTCAGCATGGGAACATTCCGACCCAATATAGACATTCTCTATCGTGCCAGGATCGCGAGAGATGTTGATAGGAATCGTTGAAGATATGTTCACCATGTTTCCATCAGCCATCGGACCAGGAGAGATTAATGGAACCATAAGACTACCAACTCTCTGACTAAGAACCGCCCTAAAATCCTCATGCTCCAAACGATCAAGCTCTAGAAGAAAGTATGATCTATGATGAAGTTCCTCCCATGGTGGCTCAACTTCCGACATATCCTCAAAAATCGCTTCATCTGAAGGGAAAACCGTATCAAGGTAGTTGTGGGCATGAGAAGATTGTACTGCCCATGCTAGCAGCACATAAGGGTCCTCTTCCTCCATCCGCAAAGAGGAAGAACTAGGCTCTGCAACACTCTTGAGATTATCTTAATAAGCTATCGTAGCTGCAGGCAACAGTACACTCGTCTCGACAGGCTCACTTGAAGTACTCGGTGTAGGAAGAATCCAAGGATATTCCATATGGGTCATGCGAAAAGACACCAATGTCGTAGATTTCAAAGCCTCATCAGAACTAGATCCTATCATGAGGATCGGTGTAGGACAACTAAAGCTTCCCATGAGGGATGGATACATTCCTACACCCACACTCCCAGTTGCCGGTTGAGAGTGTTCAACGATCGGGATCGAAGCTCCCGAAGATGCGGTAACAGATAGATTCTTGAATGTCATTTGATCAATCATTATGATCTTCCTGTTATGTGGAAAGCATACAATGCAGAACAAGGAAAAAAAAACAGCTTGCATACTATACATCCAGTTCCTACCCAGCAAGATATTGTATTCAAGGGGCGCATCAACCACCTCAACCTCTATCACAATAGTCTTCCCCCCCAAATGGACTTTAAGGGAAGGAAGGATGCCGTGTGGCCTAAAAGATCTCCCATCGAACGCAGTTAACATAGTCACTGATTTAGACAGCTCAGGAGAATCTAGACCCTTCCAACAGGCCAAAGACATCACAGAAGCAACAGTGTCCTTGTCAATCATAGTGTTCTTGATGGTCATATTAAGACATTCTACGTGCACCAAAAGAGACACATAGTAGGGAAAGCAAGGATGGAGTCCTGCGGTTTCAAATTTGATCACAGAGGAAGAATCATCATCGTTCACACCAAGGGTAGAAAGCAACGCCTTCCTTTGCGAAGGACAACTCTGAATCACTTCCAATGCAGACATCACACAAGGAGTGTGGCCCAAATCCTCAACAACTGAATAATTCTGGGTGGCTCGGGCATTTGGATTATGCCCTGAACGCTTAAGGACTCCCTTAGGAATGTGAGGTGTAGCCTCAGGTTTATCCATAGGTTTCTCAATGTGCAAAGGGGACCCTGGTGGATCAGGCTCTTTGCCTGGGCTGGGTTGTGACGAACTATAATCTTTCACATGAGGCACAACTTTCGCAGCACGGACCATGTTAATGCACCCACGACCACTACCCTCCGGTGGATCATCATCACTAGACTGGTCATGGGAATTCGAGTTCATATTTTGGTTATGCAGTAAAGGGTTAGTTAGCACAGCTGGGCATTGTGCTAAGAATATTGAAGCTTCTTCAATCCAAGGGCACAACTAAGTGAGGTGATCGTCCTTACATAACTTTCAAGGGAACTTAACCTTACATTTCGCTTGCTTGTCCCCCCCAGCATTTCTACCGTTCTTGTCATTATTGCACGGTGGCTTCACTTGTTGACCAATATCCTATCACGTTAGTTCATATTGTGGGTTTTAAAATTATCAAAAATCGAACCAATATATTGCAGGTATTGGGGAGATGAGGGGTTTAAGGTGGTGGTGGGTAGGGTGGTTTATAAGGATTGAGGTATAAAAAGGGGTGGGGAGGAGGTTTTAAGTATTGGGAGGGGGTTTCAACAAAAAGTGTTTAGGTCAATATCTCTCGAAATTAAGGGTATTCTTTAATATCCCATGATTGCATGTGCTATGTGAGATGTTCACTAAGTGATGTCCCCGTGCATTATTGCTAGCATTCTCAGTCTTATTCCCACCCTTTTGATTATTATTTTTACCCTTTTTTCTATTCTGTCCGGGCTGCCAGTTACCCTTCTGGTCCAACGATTGCACAGAGAGTATGCTTGTCGTTTGGGCGGGTTGAGACGAAGCCGTAGCTTGTCCTGAAGCATATTGGTTGATTGACAATTGACTAACTTGTTTTGCAATCGAATCCACGGGTTTCACACTTGCACAACCCACAATGCCATCGGCATGTGGTCCAGGTTTTACTTTGGGATCGAAACTAGAACGAGGAGCATTGGGAATAATCTCATACAACAAACCGGACTGAGCATAAATCAAGTCCAGTTCCTGTGCCCTAAAAATCGTTTGTTCCACATTCTGCACTCCGAATGTGGAAACTTCCTTCGCTATATATGGCAATAATGACTTGAGGAACCACTCGAGGAGGAATTTCAGCGATATAAAAGCTTTAATTAACCTCTTCCGTCTACGCCACTCTTGAATATGATCAACAATATGTGTGGCTTTATCTTGCCAAAATGTCGACAAGAGTTCAGTATCAATGTCATAGTGCACCGGTAGCTGGAAGTGATTAAGAAAATTCATCGCAAGGTCGTCGAACAAAGCGAAAGCTCCCCTAGGTAACTCTATATAGCACTTCATGGCAGGCCTTGTAAGGGTGCATTGAAATAGTTTCAAACAAATTGAGTCCTCATGTAAGGAATTCAAAGAGCACCATAGGTGAAACGTAGTAACGTGTTCGCTCAGATCCTCTCTCGGTTTTCCTTCGAACTTAGGTATGTCCGAAGGAATTTTGGTAGGGACAGCCGACCAAGCTGGGTCATGAGCCACAAGATCGTTCATCAGTCTCGATAAGTCAGGAAGATTAAGCATCATGAGGAAAGGGAGCCTAGAATGATGAGGTTGATGGACCACTCCCTGGTTCATATAGGATTGATTACCACCATGGCCTTGGCCATAGTGTCCTCCTCCTGTCTGACCTATATAGGGTGGCGTGGAAGCACCATAGTACGGTGGACCTTCACTAGTAGGAGCTACAAAGCCGTAATTAGGAGAGTAAGCAGGTTTTTGATACCTGCCTCCATAAGATGAAGAACCTTGTCCATACTGTGTCCCATAATAGGGTCCATAGGTCATCGTATGCAATGCCCGATGAGACACTCCGTAGGTAGGAAGATACGCTCCGAAAGTAGGGATATACATACTGAAAGTAGGGATATATGCCCTGGAAGTAGCAAGCTGACCTCTAGAAGTATGAACATAGCCTCCCGAAGCAGCGGGTGATATGTGAACCTGAGACACAATCGGTCTAGTAACTGCAGTACGGACCTGACTCGTAGCCATATACCGACTCGAAGGACCATGTGAATAAGGTGGAGGATGTACATTTGAAGAAATAAGGATGGAGGATGAAGGAATTTGAGTAATAATATACGTGCTGCCGCCTATCGTCACTTGTCTCAGATATGGTATCCTAATCGGATCGCTAACCCTAGACCTAGGAGGGATATACGATGTAACTTCCAACACTGGGACGGAAGGTGCAATGTGACTAGTGCTCCCAAACCTCTCCACATGGTAAGGAATGAGAGTGCCCCCAGGCATAGTGTTAGGCTCGAAGTCGAATTCGACATGAAATGCCAAATCATGTGTAGGGAAACCAAACGTAGCATAACTACTATAGCTAGTGCTGGTAGGTTGAAAATGAATCTCGGCTTCCTCCGGCATTCCATATTGGTAACGTGTCAATGGGGAATCAACCCTAGAGTGAGTAGGTCTATTATGCAAGGTTCCTATCTTAGAAATCACAAGACCTAACTCAGCTAAGTCGGGTGAGGGATCATAAGTAGGAGTAAATTCCCCATCATCTACACGAATGGGAGGAGGTGGTTCAGGAATATCCTCTAAACGGTCTCCCATGGTGTGTGAATCAATGTGTGACATAGTCCTCCTGGACTGTCTAGGTCTCTCTCCCAAAGGAGGAGGAGAAGTAGAAGGCGAAATTCCCGCTAAACGACGAGAAAGACGAGGAACCACACTCGAATCCACAATGACTCAAAAAATAGAAAAGAATCTCTATTTACGTAAACCCTAGGCCAACTATCATGCACAGAGCAATCACTAATAAAATCTAAAGCCAAATGCAAGCAAACAAGTGCTAGATAAGTGAGTCCGCGAATGAATAAGGTATGTCTCACCTAGGAGAGGCTTGAGATTCCCATACACAACAAGCGGAGGTACGTAACCAATTATTGTGGCCCTCAGCTTCAATGCGTAAAGAGACTATGCTGTCCGACCCCAACCTAGCTAGGACACCTATAGAATAACCCCTGCAAAGTACCCCCTCGATATCCTAGATAAGGCCACTAAGGTCACCTCATTATAATCAATGCTCAGGGGGACAGTCGCAGGTGGGATTGACCATATGGGCAGGGTAGGAAAGCCCGAAACTCCCGAAAGAGCCCCCCGATACGAATACAATCCTGGAAATATATCTGGTGCTACTCAGTTATGACTAGGGGTCATCCCAATCAATAACCACTCACATTGCATCGTGCTTAACTCCCTTTTGAGAGGAGGATCCTGAGAAACAATGGCTATACCAAGGATTTCACACAATCACCTAGACAAACACATACATGTTGTTGTTTAGTGATCTTGGAGAATTGAATTACAATGAACTATTCCAAGATCCTAAAACCTAATCTTGTTGGTGCACCCTAAAAAAGAAAAGAGTGTAATTCATTTTATTTAGCGTTGATTTTAGTTGGCTTTATTACTCAAAAAAGTGATATGACTGTGCAACTAATGGTGTTATGATGCAACATGAAGTAAAATGCACACCTAACAATCAATGCAAATGCATTATGTCCATGAAAATAGGGTATGCTACTACGTGAAATGCAGAATTCTTCTTCAAATGATGAATGAAAATTTTCCTATATGAAGTCCTAACTAGTATTCCAAAGCAAATCTAGTGCAAGTACAATGAAAAGTGCAAAATGCAATGCATGATGATAAGCAAATGTTTTTGGATTTTTTGAAATAAAATGAGATGAAAAAAAGCAAAAGAATGATTCTACAACCCCTAGACTCTGCAAGCACACCCAAATAGCACTCAAGCAAAGCACTAAGGTAAAAGAACTCTAATGCACTAATCTCAAACAAAAAATAAAAAATGCCATGACAAGAACCTTCTTTAAAATAAAAAAAATATTAAGCCTAAAAAAACATTTCTGGTCAGAAATAGAGGTCTAAATAGACTCAAGCAATGCCAAAGGAGACTCAGCAAATATCAAAATTCACCCAACAACCAATTATCTTCCAAAAAAAGGAAAAAGCAAGGGTATATGCGACTGTTCGCAGTAAACCCATGTGTATACGCGGAAATCGCAGAGGAACCCGCATGTATACACGACTGTGAGTTAAAAACTCGCGTATAGGAAGAAAGGTGCATAAATTCTAGGCAAACAGACAGGTTGAGATAGACTTCACACCAATCAGACCCTACCAGGCATACATGCCCCCAGACCCGACATAGAAACAAGAAAGAAAGAGAAATTCAAATTCATTGAATGCCGATAAACCAACCCCCAAAGGACAACTACTAGGAACTCCCCAGCGGAGTCGCCAATTCTGTTACGGAGAGAAGATCCTATGGCTTGGGGTACCACAACAAATAGCTTGACTCCAGAAATCAATCATTTCCAATATGCAATAGAAATTAAATGTCGAACACTAAAGGATCAGAACTCATACCTTATTTTGGATGGTTGAAGTAGATCCCCATTGATCTTTCCAATCTTCAGCTTGAATTGATAGATTACTTCCTCAACAACAAGTAAACAATACAAGAATTCTATATATCATGGTGTTAGATCTATTCTAGCATATATAATCAATAATGTACAAGCATTTGACATAATCCCATGGATAAAATATTCATTCAAACACACATTATTGGACATGAAAATATATTTCTATTAATATAAATCAGAGATTACAAGATACAACCTCTGACGGCATGTCTGCGAACCGGAGAAACTGAATCCCCCACTTGGGCCTCCACCACCTCAATCCTCCATCTCTCGATAGCAAGCTTACAAGAAAAAGGAAAGCTTGGGAAGAACACACTAGTGCTCCAAGGGACAAAGGGAAGCAGACTCAAGAAAAAGTTCTGGCAACAATGGACTATGGTTCCTTTGCTCTCAATTCTCTCTTATGCCTTCAATGTACCAAGGGGTTCCTTATATAGCTTTTCAAAGGGGTAATGAAAGGTCGAATCCGAGCGATCTCAAGGCATAGGGAAGGCCAGGAGTCAAATGAGTCGGATCCATGTCAAGGAAAACTCCAAAAGGATTTGGATTATGCACACATCCCGATGTACGTAGTTTTAGAGGTCAAACCCGCGTATATACGTGCTTATAGGTTTAAAAGTCACATGTATCATTTTTCATGTGTTTTTAGGGATGATCAAGGAAACATCAAATGACAAAAAATGGTCCATGGGGTCTAAGGAGTCTGCAGTGGGACAGGGGAAGGCCATACAAAGTGTGATTCACCTGGAGTGGTGAAATCAGATATTACAGGCCGACAGAACCAAGTTTCTACCAAATAGGAGAGGACAATGTGGCATCAAATTAATAGCTCAATGAAACATTAACATATCTGACCATTTACTTAAGCATTAACACAATCATTCATCATCGTTCTTCATCAGATTGCAACATTCCATTGTAAATGCAGAAAACATACTGATGCACAAACAAATCCAATAAAATAACATCATCTAAGGTAGGAAAACATCACATCATAGATCCATGTCACACATTCACTTAACATTCATCATAGAGTCGCAGAAAATAATAAAACAGTAAAAGAGAAAGACATAGCAATTCAGGTCAATTTTCACCTTGTCATATTACTTCTGCTCAAAAATCACTATTCATAGATTGACATATCTTAGTCAGATACTCAAAGATATTCTTCACCAAGCTCATATTCTTCGCCTCTCAAAAATATTTTTATCTAATACTTTCGATTCAACATCTATTTATAGGTTTGTGCCTTTACATTCGAGGTCCAGTTAGATAAATTCTAACTAATTCTTAACTGATTCTAGAAAATGATGACCAATATCCACAAAATATGGTCCAAAACAACAAAAGGTGACACAAAATATAAAAGATATTCTAATATCCACTTTGCGCACTAATATTCCTCTTGCATGGTGTCTTTGAGCTTGTGTAACAAGGGAGCAATAGTGAGGGAGGTAAATAGAAGGTACAAAGAGAGGGAGATACAAAGGGAGTTTGTGAGAGATGGGGATACACACACACACACACACACACATAGATTGTGTGGGAGAGAGGGGTGGTGGTGAGAGACAAAGAGAGAGGAGGAAGGGTGAGAAATAGAGAGGGAGTGATGAAGGGAAGGAAAGTGAGGGAAGCATAGAGAAGGTGGAGAGAGGTTATGAAAGAGGGTGAGTTAGGTATGGACACACATGCACATGGATATATAGAGAGAGGGAGGAATGAAACACACACACACACAAATATATATATAGAGAGAGAGAGAATGTGTGGAGGAGAGGGAGGGATGGGTGAGAGACAAAGAGAGAGCGGGGAGGGTTGAACGATAGAGAGAGAGTGATGGAGGGAGGGATATTAAGGGAGGTATAGATAAGGTGGAGAGATTTTATGAGAGAGGGGGGTGAGGGAGGGACACACACACATAGATATAGATAAAGAGAAGGGGGATGGACACACACACACACACACACACACACACACACACAGAGAGAGATATTGTGTGGGAGAGAGAGGGAGGGGTGAGCGACATAGAGAGAGGGGTAAGGGGTGAGATGCTGGATTATCTAGCAATACTGAGAGGGGAGGTAGGTGAATCAATATTGTCGTGTTTTTAATTTTATTAATATAATTAGTACATGACACACAATGAATCAACAAGGTTAGGACACTGACTTTTATCATGGAAACCTCAAAGAGAAAATCTCCAATTCAAATTCATCAATAATATGAATTTTACAAAATTGTTTATCTAGTTCTATACAAAGGATGCACCAACACCCCATAATTTTTTTTTGCTACAATAGAAAAGGATGCTACAACAACTCAGTTCTTCTTCGTTTTACCACAAACAAGGATGCACCAACATCCTGTTCTCTAGACACTACTAGAAGGAGGATACAACCCCCTACAGGCTTGCTTCCTTCCCTAGCACCACCTTGACTCCCTAATTTGATTTCTCTAGACATCCATATATTCTTATGTATTCAACTCTATTACTGGTTTTCCTTGGTCTCCTTTTTTTACTTGCGGCTACATTGATCTAGACTAGAAAGAAACCTTCCTTTCGTATTTGAATTATCCATACATATCATCATATTTACTTGAGTTATCACGTGTTTTAATTGAAACGTTGCAGGAATTATTTGTTTCCTTTCTCAAATGATGATCTTCATCATTACTTAATTTTAGTTTTAAGGGAACTTAGATTTGCAGATTTAACTAAAGTTAACTTATATCCAATTTCAGTTGTTCCACCAAATTGTTCTCTAAATGAGCCTATCACCAAATATCCATTCAATGGGACAGATGTGAAATCACCACTTAAAAGAATCTTAAATAGATTACGTGTCCGAAGAGATGTCTTAAAAACTGTGCAACTTTACCTAGCAAATTAGTTTACGACCATTGATCTCCTTAGTGATTGTTCCCATCCGTTGATATGAGATCATGGAATAATGATTAATTTCAAATTCTACAATCTGACCTTGCCATTATCTTCCCCTCATTTTCATATATTATAATCCTCCTCAATTGTTGATCCAACAAGGATCAGAATCCGACTATCAATCTAATACCTGCAGATTACCCTTCCGCATGTTTATTGTTCTTACACCTTCGATCTCCAGAATATTTTCTTATCCATTGATGATCACTCTTGGATTGTAGTCCTCTGATTGTTTAATACAACTTGAATTTTTCTAATTCTTCTGAGAACATTAACAAGCCCATATCTGTTTGTGTTAGATTCAATCCCGATCATCGATCTTTACCTTCCCTCATCCTCAACTGTTCATCTTTGTAAGACTTAAAGCACTATTTAGTTTTTGGATCTCCATTGATCCTTACATTGATCGATGGTCAATCAATGACCCTATACCATGGCCATTCCAAAAATCAATTGATTGATCAGAGAATCGATCACTCCTCCTCATATATTTGCATATGAAAATGTCCTCTTAATCTCATATATCTGACACTTAGATAACTTTTCATTGTTTATCTGGTTTTTCTCAATTTTGGTAGGTTTACTTCTTGAACATGAGACCACCAGAAAGAGAACTACAACTATGGGTAGATAGACATATCTCTAAAGGACATACCCATGCCATTTGATGAAATTATTTACACAAAGACTGCATTTGGTGGGAATTTGAAAATGTCCTTATGAACTTTTGTGTTGATCCTTTAGATAGTTTTTCAAAAACTTAGGTCAACTAAGGTGGATTCTTACTTTCATTCACTTGGAAGGTGAAGCATCCATAGCATGAGGGATAAACAACATGTTGATTTGATCTATGCCAAATTCATCCTATATGCCATGACATCATGTCATAGGTTATTCCTTTGTCATTATCGAACTTATTTAACATCAATGACATCCTTTGTCATTCCTGAACCTCTTTGACATCAATGAAAATCATATTCAAAATTCTCCCCCATTGGCATTGATGGAAACAATTTCTCAATTTCTAATTTTCTCTCCCCCTTTGACATTAATGACAAAGGCTTCCTTATGAAATCTCCCTCTATCAATATATCTTCCCCTGACATGCTTCCATTTATCCTTTTTACTTCAGCGTAAGGATATTACTCGCAAATTATGTTGAGTATGCTCAAATGATTCTTTGGGTAGTGGCTTAGTGAATATATTAGCAATATGTATTTTAGTATCTATATATTCCAATTTGAAAACCTTTTGTGACACTTGGTCTCTTAGAAAATGATATTTTATTGGAATTTGCTTTTTCTTAGAGTGCATGATAGGATTTTTTGATATGTTTATAGCACTGGTATTGTCACATTTGATTACTATTGGATTCTCATACTACACAAGAAACTCTTCCAATGTATGCTTCATCCAAATGACTTGAATACAACATTATGAAACAACAATATATTAAGATTCTGATGTAGATAGTGCAATGGAAGGTTGTTTCTTTCTTAACCAAGATACCAAACAATCTCCCAAAAAGAATGTTTCTACACTAGTAGTTTTTCGATCATCAACACTTCCTGCCCAATATGAATCAGTGAATTCTTTTAAAGTGAAGTCTTCACCTTTAGGGTAGCATAAGCAATATTCCATATTTCCTTTCAAACATTTGATTTTTTTAACACTTTTGTTACATCTATTTTCTTGGGAGCTGATTGGAATCTAGCAACCAACCCTACAACTTTCATTGCATCTAGTCTAGTGGTTGTCACATATAGCATGATTCCTATCAGATATCTATACATGGTATGATCTACTTCCAAGGACTCGTCATCTTTTCTTAACTTACAACCAGTGACCATAGGAGTACTAATAGGTTTAGAGTCTTCCATTTTAAACTTTTTAAGAATGTATTTAATGTACTTGGTTTGAGAAATGAATATCCCTTTATCTGATTGAGAAACTTGTAATCCCAAGAAGAATATTAATTCTCCCAAAGAAGACATTTCCAATTCTTTCTTCATACCTTACGCAACATTTACACTCATGATTTGCAGATCACTTCAAAATATGATGTCATCTACATAAACAAAAACAATGATCACAGAGTTATCTTTTATTTTTAAGTAGAGATTAGTTTTAGTAGATCCTCTTTTAAATCCTTGTTGTTTTAAGTAGTTTTCCAACCTTAAAAACCATGCCCTTGAAGCTTGTTTGAGACCATGGAGTTCCCTTTTTAGTTTGCAAACATGGTCTCTATTTTATTATAAGATAAAACCTTCATGTTGTTCAATATAAACTTCCTCCTCTAGCTCCCCATTCAAAAATGCATACTTGACATCCATTTCATATAATTTGAATTTTTTATAGCACAAGAGTGCTAGAAAGATTCCAATTGATTCAAGTCTTGCTATAGGGGCATAAGTTTCATCCAAGTTGATACCTTCCATTTGAGCATATCGTTTACACACTAGTATTTCTTTGTTCCTTATCACTTAAATTTCTTCATTGAATTTGTTTTTGAAGACCCATTTAGTCCCTACAATATTCTTGTCTTTGGGTCTTGGGACAAGTTCCCAAGTTTTGTTATTATCAATCTAATCCAATTATTCATTCATGGATTCGATCCAATCATCATGTTTGTTGTATTCTACAAAGTTATTAGGTTCCATCACTAAAAGTAGGGCTTGTTCATTAAAAAATCTCCTTCTTGTATTGACTCCACCTTTTTTGTCACTTATCATTAGTGTTTCAAGATGATTCATTTGTATTCTTCTAGATGGGGATTTTGTATTAGGTATTGGAGGATATCCATTTTCATTTTCTTGTAATTATTCCTTTTCTTCTTCCTCTTCTTCTTCTTCTTCATAAACACCTTCATTCTTTTGTGAGGCTTCATCTTCATTATTTCTTCTTATATCTTCATCTTGGAATTTTATTATTCTTTGTTTTATGTCATCCACTCTTACATTTGAACTTTCTATGATTTTGTGTATCCTTCTTGTGCATGAATATCCTAAAATATTCCTTCATTGGTTTTAGAATCAAATCTACTAAGATTGTCTTCATTTATTTTTATGTAACACTTGCTCCAAAACAATGAAATATTTGATTGAGGCAGGTCTTCCATACCATAGTTAGTAAGGCATTTTGTAATTATTAACTATGATATGTCCTCTGTTTACTATATAAATAGGTGTATATACTTCTTCCCTTCAATACATATCAGGAAGGTTTGCTTCATTTAGCATAGTCCCGGAAGCTTCTTGGACTGTCCTATTTTTTCTTTCCATAATGCCATTTTTCTCAGGAGTCTTTGGGGATGAAAACTATCTTTTAATTCCATGGGTTTCACAAAATTCATTGAATTCATTTGAAGTGAATTCACCTCCATTATCTGACCTTAGACATTTTAGTTTCAAATTTGTTTCATTTTCAACTTTTTTCTTTCAAAACTTTAAAATTATCAAAAGCTTCTGATTTTTCTTTGAGAAAGGTAACCCAATTCATCCTTGTATAATAATATACGAGCAACACGAAATAGTACTCTCCTTGCAAGATTTTATTTCTTGTTGGCCAAAAATATCTGTGCGAAATATTTCCAATGGATGTGTGGTTGTGTTGAAATATTGTAACTTCAAAGAATATTCTAAATGTATTTTATTGATGTAAAATATTGGAGATGTTTTATTCCTCCATCGGGATGTTACTATTGTATTTGGTCATGATATATTCATGAGGTAAATATTATGTTGTAAGTTGGGTCAATAGAACCCTCCTGAATATAATATAATATTGTTTTGTCTCTTCCTAGGTGAAGTCATCCTATTTAGTTTGTTGGGGCCGACTTGTTAGGGAAAAAGTCAAGTGGAATACAGAGTATAAATTGAAGAGGTGGGCACCTCATTTGAATGCACACACTCACTTGTGTATAGTGGATAGGAGAGAGAAAGACATATATGCTATGAGAAGGAGCACCTGTTTGGGGTTTTGTATTTTTACTTTTGAAACATCTATATAGAGGAATTTTTGCTCAGTTTTCTTCCCCATGAGGGTTTCCTAGGATAAATCTCTCTGTTATTTTGTGTGGTTGTGCTTGTCTTTCTTTCAGTGATCCTTTTGTATATGTTTATGATGTTATGATCTTATTAGATCGTGTATAACCATTAAAAAGCTAGCATGGTATCAGATACACCTTGAAAGAAGTCTTTGTGCAACCCAAACACTACTACAACTACAACTACTGAAGATTAGGGTTTCATGCTTGAAAAACCAAGAAGACAAAAACTAGTCATGTTGGGACTTTCACTATAAATTCCTATTGAAGAAGGCTCGGGATAGGAAACTTTGACGAGGAGAATATGAAATATTTATGTACCCTATGTAAGTGTTTCAGCCTCTGATTCTCTATACTCGAGGAGATATGATCCCTCCAACTCAGGGTTCTTGCCTCTCTAATAATTCATCCTTAAATAGGTGACCTAGGGAGAATTGCTATATCTAGAGATAGGAAGGTCCAAATGAATTTTATCAAGACTTTGAAGATAGTGAACGGACTGTATTTTATGTGTTAAAAGTTTCATGCCCTGAAGGTGAAACATTGACATGTGTAATTCCATACAAGTTCTCTATGTTGAACAGTCCTTAAATAAGTCATCTTTGTAAAATTCACATAAGTCGCACTTGGTGAAACCAATTCTACTCTAAAATATGGGGTTGGAAAGAAGAAAGACCAGGATACTGTAGGATCAATTTTCAGAACTTGAGGAGAAGAAACTTTAGAGCTATAAAAGAAATAATATCAGTCAATTATGTAGAAGAAACTGCAGAAAAACTAGGGCTTTATATTCGAGGTACTTCCCTCCACTAATCAGTTTAAAAAGAAGGATGATCAAAATATCCCTATGAGGGTGCATATTGTTAGTCTAAAATACACACCTCCTCTGGATAGGATTTTTTTCCCTAGGTCTAGAACGAAACAGAAACAACAAATGTTAAACTTCCCCTAGATCTGGTTAATCACTTGAATGAAATGCCATGATACTTCTCTCAAATGTTGTCCTCCCTATCCTCACTAAAGAACCTATAAAAGATGGAAAAAAAAATAAAACATGATAGCATACAATGTAATCAACTAGATCTATTCTTGTGACCAAGGAATCAACCAATATATACAAATGAAATAGTAAATTTGGGAAAGAAATGAAATTTTTCATTAGAAATGATTGGAGAGACTACAACTGTTATGCATTGGTGTTGAAAGTTCCTTCGAATGGCTCCTTGCCCCTAACTTCACCTTACCTCCAAAGAATCAAGAATTATTTTGACAAAGTTTGGGTATGCAACAAAATTCTTTCTCCTTTCTCCCATGGGGGATGAGCCAGTATTTGAAGGCATGGGAGGATAGGTATGGTTGAGGATCTCATGGGTGAGGTGGAAGGGAGATCCAAAAATGAAGGATCTCAAGCTCCAACTGGTTCCTAAACCATAGGGATGAGGCTCCATGAAGGGAAGCTTCGTGAATCCTATCGAAGCTTCTCTTTTTGCCTTGAAAACTTGAGCACCGGTCCTCTAATGAAGCAGACAAGCGGTGTTAAGGGGGTGACACTTCTTGCAGTAAGGATAGAGGCGGTGAAACCACTTATTAATCATGTATTAGGAGTGTTTTTGACTTAGGTAACACTTATTTTCAATGGGAGAGGAGCATTACCAGCTCAAAACAAGGAAAAATTGCAAGGGGATAAATTGAACCTTCATTTCTCTAGGGAAAACTTTGAGGGATTGGAGAAGACAAGGGAATACCTATCTCATAACATGATGGTGATGAGATTTAGGTGTAATAGAATTCCCCCCAAAGTATGATGTCTAGAGAGAAACGATAGAAATAATACTTTGATAGAATAAGGTGTAGTCTCGAGGAATCAGTACATATTTTCTAAACCTCCACCTCCAGTATTTGTAGGCAGAATAGTGATTCCTCCATGATAATAGTATAGAGGAAGGTGTAGAAGAAGGTGTTGGTTGTGCACTATTGATTCCTCCATGATGTACTGGACAATAGACTTGGTTTGATGTAGACTCTTTTACAGTGAATTTAACATTGCTATTTAATAAAATCCATAACTATTCTTGTTAAATAAAATTGGGTTGATAAAATTGGATACCTACAATTTATGATGAAACTAGGGGTTTTCTTAATTGGAAAGGTGTATTGCGAGGGGGGTTCAATGATACAATGTTAAAGGAATTTTCCGATATTTAGTGAAATTAGGGATATTATTTAATATCCTGTGAATGGTTGTGATATGTAACAAGTTCACTGAGTGAACTCCTGTATTCAAAATCAATTAAAGTTTAGTATAGCCTACCATTTGAAAATAGATCGTCAAACTGAAAGAGTTAATCAAATGTTATAATATATGCTTTGAATGTATATTATGGGTCAACAAACTAAATGGGAAGAATATCTTCTTCCAGTGGAATTTATTTACAAAAATAGTTATCATTGCTCTCTCAGTATGACACCCTATGAGTTGTTTCATGGAATACCTTATAGAACAAATATAAGATGGGATAGGTTGGAGGATAAAATACTGGTAGGACTTGAAATGCTTCGATAATTGGAAGAGAATGTATCTTATATAAGACAAATATTGAAGGAAGAATGAGATAAATAAAAGACATATCCATATAATGGATCGTATTTATGAAGAAGGAGAATATGTTTTCCTTTGGTTCAAACTTTAGAATATATCTCTTAGATTTGGGAAAATATCCAAGCTATCTCCTCAAATTGTGGGACCTTTTAAGATCTTAGAAAATATCGGACCTGCGGCTTATCATATTACTATGCCACTTATTCTTCATTGTATGCACATTGTGTTTCATGTTTTAGTATTGTGTAAACGTGTTTAAGGTCCTTCTCATATTCTAAATTGGACTCATTTGCAAGTGAAATATGAAGGGGTCTTGAAGGCAGATCTAGTTTGTATTTTGGACCATCACACTTGACAACTTAAAGTTGGTCACCTTCCCATAATGTATTGCCAGAGGGAATCTACTGGCATTTGTTCTCTACTCACCTCATATGCTTCTTATTTATCTTCACTTGTAGGCTTGTTTCTGGAATTCCTAATTCCAACAATCAGTGCATCACTAAAATAAATTGGCTAAGCCCTGGTTCTTCACTCACTCCTGAAGAGAACACAACTTTCTTGATTTCTCTAAGTGGCACATTTTCTACTAGGTTTTATGGAGTGGGAAAAAATGCTTATGTTTTTTCCATATGGTATACTCACACACCTGACCTAACAATTTCTTGACTGGCCAACACAGATCAACCTGCCAATGGAAGATATTCATGTATTTATCTGGAGAAAGATGTAAACCTCGTTCTGTGGGATGCAGATGGTAGTGTTGTCTGGAATACCAACACTAGTAATATGGATGTAAAGGAGGCTATTCTCCTAGAAATGGGAAATATGGTGTTAAATGACTCTCCAAGTGATCAGTTTGTGTGGGAAAGCTTCTAGTATCCAACAGATACTCTTCTTCCACTCTAGCCCCTCAATAATAATGCAGCGAAGTTGATATCCAGATTAGAAATCTCCACGTTCAATTGAGGCCACTATCCTCTCTATTTTGATAGTGACAAGATCCTTCGAATAATTTACTGTGGATCAGAGCTCTCAAGTAACTACTGGCCTGATCCTTCAGTGGCAAACTTTGATGGCAAAATCCCATACAATAGTAGCAACCACGCAGTATTGGACGGCTTCGGTAATTTCCAATCAAGCGACAGGTTTACCTTGAAGGTGTCAGATTATGGTGAAGGCCCCAAGAGATGATTAACTTTATACATTGATGGAAACCTGAGACTATAGAGCTTGGTGGAAGAGACAGGTCTATGGGACATTATTTGGATGGTGATTCTTGATCAATGTTCCGTTCATGGCTTCTGTGGTATCAACGGTCTCTGCATATACACTCTGGGGACCAATTGTATCTGTCCCCCTACTTTTCATAGGAAACATTCCATCGATTGCTTCCAAGGTTGCCAACACAATACAAACTTGACTGGGCATAGTGCATCCAATTCAAATCTCATTTATCTTCCACATACCGATTATTATGGCTACGATCTAAGATATCAAACTGAGATCACATTGCAAAACTGTAAAGGTTTGTGCATGAATGACAGCAAATGTGAAGGATTTTCTTACAAAATGGATGGCACAAGAACTTTTTATCTTAAAGCTTTACTTTTCAGTGGGTATCGATCTCTAGGTATGCAGAACCACATGTACATCAAAGTTTTTAGCGATGACTCTTCTGCTTCTAATTCTACTAGTGATTCTCATCCTATGTTACTAAACTATTCAGCTTTGACTCCCATTGTTTCTGGGACAAGCAAATACATGAAGCATAAGACAAGAAGCGTTGTCAAATACATGCTAGGATTTGCAATTGTGTTTGGTGTCGCAGAGCTGGTTTGCATAATACTTGGATGGAGGTATGTGTTTATAGCATATAAAAATACTGGCTATGATCGTCTACACTACTCAAGGATTCCCAAGGGATTCAAGAAGTTCAGCTCTGCAAAGTTGAAGAAAGTGACATATAACTTCATGATAAAACTAGGGGAATGAGGGTTTGGGACGGTTTACAAAGGCATGCTTCCTGATGGCAAGGTGGTAGTTGTTAAGAAACTAGAAGGAGTATCCCAAGGTGATGATCAGTTATGGGCAGAAGCGAGTATGATTAGGAGAGTCCATCACATGAATTTAGTTCGTATGTTTGGCTTCTGTGCAGAAAGAAATCACAGATTTCTCTTTTACAAGTACATTGAAAACGGGTCTCTAGACAAATGTCTGTTCACAGAAAGCGATGATAGAGTTTTGGGTTGGAAAGAAATATTTGGGATTGTGGTGGGCATAGGAAAAGGGTTAGCCTACCTCGATGAAGAATGTTTGGAATGGATTTTGCGCTGTGACATCAAGCCCCAAAACATACTTCTAGACATGCAATTTTGTCCCAAGATTTTCGACTTTGGGTTAGAAAAGCTGGTAGACAGAGATCAAGCATTCTCCTTCTCCACAATTAGAGGCATGTGGGGTTACTTAGCACTTGAGTGGGCAATGAATATGCCAATCACAGCCAACGTGTATTTTTATACCTTAGGGATTGTTCTATTAGAGATTGCGACTGGAGGGAGCTCGTTATCTAGTTCAATAATGCAAAATTTTGGACATTTGGTGCAGTGGGTGTCCTCTAAAATGGGAGAAGGGATAGGGATGGAAGTGGTGGATCCCAATTTGTAAGGAAATTTTGATTGGGAAGAGGTTGAGAGAGTCCTGAAAAACAACACTATTGTGCGTTGAGTAAGACAAGGATGTGAGACCTTCCATGAGCGAGGTCGTCAAAATGCTTTCTCAACGTGATTTCTTTACACCAACAGATTCTATGTTTCCTAACAACCCGTCCCATTCATTTTAGGTTTTCTCTTCCACTTTTTCCTCAGTAGAGGGTCAGTCATCTTCCTGTTTTGAAGCAGTAAAAGGTTAACAATTTTGGGAACAAGAGGAATCTTTTCAGACACATACACATACACAGTATAGTGGGAGTTCATATCACCTCCTTTCTCGTGACTATATGCGTAATTTGATGGATTTGAGATTGTTGAAATTGCAAAACTGTTTGAATAGTTGGAATTGATTCAAAGATCCTGTTATACTCTAGATTAGATTGTAAGTTTTAATTTTAGTATTGAAGTTACAGGATTTTATTTTTGAGGAGGAGGGAAGGCTATGAGCTACCCTTCTTCCCCATACGCATTTCTCCAGCCTTTCATCATTGTTGTAATAAGAACAAGTTATGCATTTTTACCATTTCATCATTGTTGTAATGAAAACAAGTTGGATACGTAATTTTAACTTAGTTCAGTGGTTGTTATAGAAAAAACAAGCTCTAAAAGGTTTGGAATTTGTTCAAACCCATGGTCTATGACCGTGTAAAGATGGTTCACTTTTGTTATTTTAAGAAAATATCATTTTGTTGCAGTAATGAAAAAAATAAGTTCTGAATGCAATTACAAGTAGTTTCTATGAGGAAAACACCTTCAGATGGGTATTGGAAATTCGATAGATTGGATATAAACATTTATTTCTTTATTGTTTTACTCGGGTGGTTGACGATGATCTCAATTTTAGCATCATTGACCAAGATTCCATCGTGACAAACCATAGGACACAATAAAATTCTGAAATGGGCGCAAAAAATATACTTCTTTGAGTTCAAAGAAATATGATATGATCGACATCATTCCAGCATCATTTTGAGGCTCTCAATATGATATTTTATGATCCCAAACATCGTCAATTCATCAAAATATACTTCAAAAAACTTGTGAATAAATCCTTTGAAAAAAGCCACGACTATCCTAGAAAATATAGCAGCAACATTCTTGTTTTGAAATGGCATTACTGTATATTGGAAACATTCCCAGTCCGTCGCAAAGGTGGTATTGTTTCAATGTTCCTTCTTGATTCATATATGATGGTAACCAAACAACCCATCAGTGAATGAATATACTTCCTGGCCCTCGACAATCTCCAATACTTCATCTTTAAATGGTGATGGAAATGGGTTGTGCAAGAAGGATCGTTCAACTTCCTTAGGTTGACGCAAGTGTGCACTTCACTAGCAGTGTTTTTATCTTACACTACCAACAAAATCACCCACTTAGATTCTTCAACTAGTTCTATGACACCCACACTCACCATTTGATCCAACTATGTCTTAACTTTCTCTTTGTACCTTGGATTGAGTCGATATGGGCATTTCTTTACAGGATTTGCATTAAGATTCATTGGGATATTCATTTCTCTAAGATCTCTGACGCTACCCTTCCTCTCTGAAATTTTTGTGGGAAATAGATCCTGAAACTCATGTAGTAACTCTGTAATCTTGCCAATAGTCTAATCATCCCAATAATCTCCAATATTGGAAAACTTTGGATTCTCAAGGGACCCAATATTCACTTTCTTGATTTTTAGTGGGTTTAGAAACTAGTTGCTTGAAATATTGAATCCTTCCATCATGTGAGTACCTTCACACTCTGGAATATTTACGTCATGTCGATAATCATCATCAGGTTCTATTGTTATATTATAGCACTCCATCCAGTGTTGGACTGTCGCACTACTCTGATTAAAATTTGTCATCGACACTGAAATATCTTCAAATATCTTCGTCTTGATTACTTTAAATTTTGAACACAACATCTATCGATGGATGATCATCAACAAGTTCAAATGTGTGTATCAAACTAGAATCTAGTTCTTCTCCTTAAACAATTCCTTTTCATAGCTCGACCGACATGTACCAGTTCCTTGGTATCATTCCTAGTCTGTGTATGAACTCGTGCACCCATTCTTGTTGCGGACATGCCTCCCATGTCGCATGACAATGCACGATATGCTCAACGGGATTAGTTAATATTGTGTATTTATGGACAGTGTATATCACCTTCTCTACAAATTGGATTTCCATCAATCTCTCACATTGAGTGCATTCTAAGATAGACTTTTATGTGTGACCCACCATCTTCCAGATGTAGCTTTTAATTTGAAATCCATAGCTGACAAGAACTGAGGTTTAGAGACTTTTTCTTCTAATTCCGTCAAAAAATATTTCAGGTTAGGTAAGCCTTCATATGTAGGTAGATCACATACCTCACTACCTGTCTATCACATTTATTTTGTAATACTTATGCATCATCTCATCTACACTTCATGCAATCAGTTATGCCAATACTCTAGAGCTTCTCCAGAATCTGATGTCAAGAAACTAACTAGACCAATTATCTAGAGCTTTTCCAACTGATATTTACGTCGGTCATTGGATTCGCATAATCATCCATTGCAAAATAAATGTTATATATGGTTTAGATATCTTTCTTTCCCTTCACTGTGCACCTGCTTGACATACCTCTGGAATTCTAGAGGATCAAGTGGTGCGACCACCCTCAGTTCTCATCTTCAAACGTTAGACTATGTTTCTTGAAATTAATAATAATTTGGTTATCAATGGTCCAATCAATCGACAAAAGCACGGGATATGAATTCGTATAATCAACAATTCCAATCACTTGAAAGTATGCATAAGTGTGAATTCCTTCTATCTCAATGGGAACTTGAGTTGGTTGGCCGATGGGTAAAACTTCTGATTGATTTGCTAGTTTGAGGTGGATAGGAGACCATACTAGTCTCAATTTTCCGATACTCTCCCATGTTTTCCTAGTAATAATGTTCACATTGGAGCCAAAATACAGAATAATATAGTCCATGTCATAATATCCTATTTGGGTAGTCATTCTCAGTTCTCGACCAATCATCAAGATTTTCCCAATATGATTAACCCTCTTTTCTTGTCGCACATATTCTTGAGGTTCTTCTAATAAAGTTGTCAATTCTGCTACAACATCTTTATTTTCAATTAGTGTTAAACAACTATTAAAGAATTCTTTCAGTCTACTAACATTTTCCATCGGCTTTTATTGAAATAGCTGGTCAAATCTCTCAGGAATCACTAGGATTTGTTTTTCAAATGGTATCGTTGTAGAGGTTGATGCTTGATTTCTATTGACAAATTCTTGGTGTGTTTCTAGTGATACTTTTTTCCTTTTGTACGTGCAATGGTACCTTCTTTTGGGCTTCTAGTCGCACGCACATTTCTCCATACGACGCTTCTTCATCATCTCGAGTCGCAACACCTCCTCTTGTTACAAACACAATACTTGGCTTCCTTGGTTCAATAGATATATTTTTGATGTTCAGATTAAGATTCTAGGGTGGCCTATGATTTCCCACATTCCTAGATTTCCATTTCACAATCAACTGAGGACATTCCTTGACAGTATGATCAAAAGCATTGCGATACAAACACATTGTAGTAGGATGCATGCAGTCCCTAGAAACATTTCTAGGATTTCCACTAATTATAACATATCACTTGGCCTCTTCCATGACCAAATCCTCCTCCTCATCCTCGGCCTCTAAAAATTTCACTCCCCCAGGTTGAAGGAATTGTGTTTGTGGATATTGGGACAGAGGGTACTAGTTCTGGGGAAATTTCACCTGAGCTAACTCATCCTACATTTGTTCATCGTTCTTCATCAAGTACATGTAAATTGTTTTCTCTTGCAGCAGCTGATATGCTTGGCAATATTTCTCATCATGTCCTATCGATCAACATAACTTATAGTATAAACTAGATGGAGCACTTAAAATTTTCTATAATTATAAAATTTCTTCTGACCGACATCCTCTAGTCTAAAAGATACTACACCAAGGAATCCTTTGTGTATTTATCAGATTTGATGCTCCCAATGTGAAGTAATTCATAAATGTTGGGAATTTATCTTTATGATGTCCCTCAGTTCTAAATCTAGTACACCATAGTTATTCTTTTACTTCCTTCCCTTTCTTAATATCCTGAAGTTGCAACTGGATTTGCATCATCCCTACAGTAGTTTCTTCGACTGGTGAGGATTCCAACTTCATAGCCAGTTCTAGAGCCTCTCTCTGAGATACAATATTATATTGCATCAATGGAATACGAATGTGTGGTGACATCACCGCAGTAAAATATTCCTTCTGTTGGGTGTCCGACATTTGAAAAATTACTTTAGCCTTCAACGTTTTGGATCTTTGGTCAAAGTCCCAAACTGACTATGTAGGAAACTGTTTAATTTCTTTGATTTTTGTTAGCCACTACAACTCAGAGTTGGGTTTTATGAATTCATCTATTAATCCTACCCATATTTGTTCTAAATGTTTCTGCTAGGTTCCTACTAGAACCAAAGAAAACTCCATGTCCCAATCGAGCGCATGACCTATGAGAGTCGTGATCATTTGAGCTTTCTTTATGCCCTCATCTTGGACCTATCGCACAATCCATACGACTTATCTTAGAAACCAATGTTTATCAGGGTCTTCTAACCCGTTCCCATTGAATATTTCTAGCTTTATATCATTCCCATCCATTCTATTTACTTTTAGTGTTGCTGAATTAAAAATTCTGCTAGTTGGAGTTCCGTGACTGTTATTTCCACTAGGATTATTAGTCATATTAGAAAAACTAGTTGTTAATGTTTTTTTCTATCTTACCTCAAGTGATGTATGTGGGGTCGTAGTTATTTCATAGTCTTGATCTAGGTCTTGTGCTTCTTTTTCCTTGTCTTCTTCAGATATGAAATGGTACTCTTCTTCTTCATCTCAAGATCCTTCGTCAAGATGCGACACTAATTCATAGTTCTCTCCTCTGGTCACACTACAAATTCCTCTACTTGTCGCAATCCTTCTTCTCTTTCTCAACCAAAATCACTTTACACTCCTTATGCATCCACCTTCTATCTTAGTCTTGTTATTACTAGGAAAAATCTTACTTTATGCCAATCCATTCTCCTCGTTGTTTTTCTTGCGACATATCCTAAATATCCATGCATAAATATTTACTCATAGAAATCCATTCTCATGATCCCTTTTTCACACACTAGCATCTTATTATGCAACTTTAAAGTTTCAAATATTGCCCTCGCGGTCCTTGGAAAATTCTTTTTCTGCTTCACTATATCAATTTATCATTTCGACTGCAATTTCCGTGATATATCCTCCCAAAATACTATCAATATAAATATAGGAAACCCTAGATATAGGATTACTAATTCTTTTTAACCACTAGATCAACTAAGGACTCCACTCAGCTGGTTCTCCTCCTTGGAAATATTTCCTCTCGATTCCTAGCTTCAACAACCATTCATTCAATACAATGGGAAATTCGCTATAGAAAATCTCATGAATGTTCATGTAAAGGTATTGTTTCAACCACTCACTCAGGTTCTACTATGATCATTCACTTTATTCCCGTGCGAACTCTAGTGCCTTATAATCAACCCAATCTTGAATTTTCGGCTTCATCAAGCGCCAAAAAATATTCCCACCAAAATGATTCACGGTCCTGGAAACGAAACCATTTGTTGGCATACTATTGTCCAACCCAGGTTTAGATCCCTCGTTCATAAACAAAACCCAAGATATCAGCCCGACAGAGTAGGACTCCATCAGCAACACTTACAACACAAATGAAGTATCACCCAAGATATATTATGGGGACTGCCATAACTAGGTTTCTGCAGTATATGGGGAATTTCACTCTTGCAATACTTATAAATCACTTGATTGAAACCAATAATTATCCTTCTATTTTCATTTTCTCATTCAAGATAACTATTTATTGATCCGTCGACATAGATAACAACATTAATCATGAAGCATTAACATATATTCAAGGTGAAACACATATATATAACAGAGGTTGTAGGACGCATTCAAATCGATTCATTCACATAGATGACCATTTGACACAAGCATAAACATTAAAACACACAGAGACAAGGTATAACACGGAAGCCCATTCGAGAAAAGCCACAAAGGTTCTCTTCATTTGCAATGAGAAATAGGTTAGCACCTTTTGTTTGCGTACTCAGCTTGCAGACTCTTCTTTAGATATTCCTTACAATTCGCATATTCATCTTTCATCTCATGATCTCTGATTTTGGTCTCTCTCTCTCTTATTACTCATTGATCCGCACACAGCCTAGATCGATGCTATGACTAAGCAACCCTCTCTATCTTCAACCAACTCTTTCTTCTCTTCGCTTTCGACCAATAATCAATGAACCACCCACACACATCTTGGGTTCATGCTTTTATAGATTGTTTATGCTTTTACTATTCTTCATTCAACCGTCAATAGACTCACAATTACTAGTCGACAAGTTGTTTTTCTATTTTAATACATTCAAATATAACTAAAAATAGGCACTATCAGTCCAAAATATGATCATGCTTTATTTCTAAAAGCAAGCTTTTAGTTTAACAAACTATTCCTGCAAAATCAGTTGAACTACGCTTTTTGACTACTTTATTCCTCTTTCGTTGCAGTTCCTTCTGTTAGGGTTGCTTATTTCACAGCTTGTTCCATCACATATTCTTCCACCACAACTCCTTTTGTCATGCGACTGGAATCTTTATCTTTCTAATCCGAATTCTATATTACTTTTCCTAGGGGAAACAAAGTGGTATGTAGCAAGGACTCCTATGAGATCCAAGCATTCTTATTTGTTGTCTTAACTAGGTTGAAAATTTTGTTCCAGAGGAAGAAGAGTTAGTCATTAGGGGAATGGTATAATCAAATTGATGTAGAAGAAGCATGATGGACCTTTGGAACTCATCTTGGGATTGAGAATTGCAATACTAATCAGTCAACAACATATATTGAAGAGTGAAGTCATTGGTTGTCTTCATGTATGGTTGGAGTTGGTTTCTTACTTAAGGACAAGCAATTTTGGGAGGGGAGTATTGTCATGCCCCCATTTTAGTAGCACCATATTCAAAACACTAACTTATTTAATCCCGATGGGTCCTAATGGAGAAATAAATTAATTACTAAGGGAGTTAATTTTGGCCAAAGTATTTCATGGAATTAAATAAACTTGGTAGGAGTACAATTTTGTTTTAAATATTATTTCTACTAAATATTTATGAGCTATACATTGCCTAGGTGGATCAAGAGAGACTATAGTATAAGAATAATGAATATGAGTTATCATCTTCAAAAAAGTATCGAAATAAAGCAACCAAGGTAGGAAAAGCAAGAAAAAGCAGCAGAAAAGCAAAGCGACATAAGTTTCCTTATTTTTGGAAGATAAGGCCCAAGAAAGATTAGTAAAAGCAGGAAAGAAGGAAAGAAGGAAAAAGACTTCAAGAAAGCTATAGATGCTAATTTTATATAGTGAGGGAAAATTCATGAAGGCAAGATGGCCAAATTCAAAAGCTACTTTCCAAAGAATCCATAGAAAGAAGGGCTTAGAAAAAGGAAACAACAAGCTAACATAAGTTAATAAAAGGAGGATGAGTCCACCCATTCAAGATTTTTTGGTCATTTTTTATTTTTCA